>BMAV01001290.1:0-24067 GCA_019973955.1 Trichonephila inaurata madagascariensis | reverse complement strand
ACTTTTCGATACCAAACTTCACTTTAGGTACGCGATGTTAGTCGACGGATAGTCGATTATTGTTAATCGAAGAATGAGTTATAAAACTGAGCTTAAGAATTACGACCGAAGGTCGTACAAGTAAGAGATTTACGGTGAATTATAGCGTAGAAGTCCAGAGAGCCCCAAGAGTAAATTATACTTATATCTTAAGTAGACTTAAGCCGTGCGATTGCTCTTCTAATTAGTTACTTAGTGCATTTCCTACCTTTAGTTGTGCGGTTTGTCAAAAGGATACTAAATTTGATGGTTATGGCCGATCTTTACTCAAACTCCCAAAACACCAACAACCGCTAGTCGGTTGTCACAGTGGTGCATCATCCAATTGGAGAATGAAGTTGTCAATATCTACCTGCAACCGTGGCATCAATCAAATTGTTCACATATCTACAAAAGGGGCTTCCGTAACAGTTTGCTCGTGAAAAAATGAGGGGGCCGAGCACTTTCTTTCTATACATTGCACAGAGAACACATTTATCTTAGGGGGAATCTCGCACTTTTTCACTGTCGGTATTGCCTATATTTCTTCCATCAGGGGCTAGATACAAACTTCAAGAGTACATCTACCTTACAAAGTGGTGTAAGATACACCCCCGCATCACGGGAGGGTTACGCCATTGATCTTACGGTTCGCTGAGAGAATACGTGTCTTTGCCCGTTTCTGTTTTAAAGCATTAGAAAAGTGTATACTTCTTTAAGAATCACCCTGTGCTAGTGGCGCACACAAGGGGGGTCCTGGGGGTCCGAACCCCCCAAAGCCCTTGATTTTTTCCGATTGGTTATAATTCTAAGTATATAATACGTAAAATTTAATTAAATATTTGTTATTAATGATTAATTTTAATTAATGCTAATTATTTATTCAATAATTAGTTTTTTACTGTGTTTTGTTCCTGAAAATAGACAAAATCAAAAATAGCATGATACAAGAATGGTGAACTTTCAACCCCGGACTCCCCTTGAAAAATTCCTGTGTGCGCTACTGCCCTGTACTAACAATGTACCTAAATTTCATGTGTTTCAAATTATAAATAAGCAATTCACACAATATATCAGGCGACCCAAAAGTGTATTAACAATTGCAAATTCAATAACTCGCGGAATAATGTAGGGTGAGAGGTACAAAATTACTCACAAGCTTGAAAAGACATAGGATTTTATTACAAAACCCCGTGTGTCATTTCAAATGAACAAAAAAAATGGCCAATAGTTAACGCATTATATAACAAAAGCAATTAGTATAACAATTGATTTTAGCAATAAACGAAGTTCTTTATAACAAATGTTCAACATGTTGCCTGCATTCATCAACAATACCTCTAGTTGATGGACAAAATCTAAACTCAGTGGTGCAACAGCCCATGTCGGGCCAAGGCCTACTGTGCCCATCTAAGTTTTCGTGACTCTGGGTGCTTTGATGCATGAGCAGATGTTCCGGTCAGGTGGTTAGTCTGAGCGGAACCTCCAGTGTTTAGTTTCCAAGCAAGTTTAGTACTCTTTTGTCAACTCACTGAAGGGATGAAAGGCTGATTCGACCTTGCCCGACCTCGGATTTGAACCTCGAACCAGTGGCGTGGAAGCACGATATGCTACTACTAGGCCACTAGGCCTCGGAACGTAACTATTTTAACAATACTATATGAAACTGATATAGACTCGGCACAGCAAACTGAGGTCTTTCTCATGTTTCCTGTGGTATGCTTTTGTTACAATAAATATAATTAATGTAATATTTTGTAATAGGGTACTTTCGTATGATACCACATCGACCCATTTCCTCAAATCAAAAAACGTTGCTAAATGTTTCGATAAGCAGTTAAATGTAGAAACTAGTCCCACGCATGTTAAAAATAATCTTGTTCGCGCATCTTCGAAAATAATAACCATTTTTTTATTAGTTGTATCATTTCCGCGCATGTTCAATTTTAATCACGCATGTTAAAAAATAATAACGTTGGTTTGCAATGTTATAATTTTCAAATTAATATTATTATAAGAAACTATATTGTGACGTTTCATTATAACCTTTATTATTAGCTAGTCGTGAAAAATAATTAAAGAGACTTAGGACATATTCTACGGAAAAGAACGGAGTGAAGTATAGGGTATCCGGGCTTAAAGTATCCTAAAGTTATGGCTTGTTATTACGGAACTACTCATCAAAATGTAATAAACTGTTCATCCATGGATCGAAACCTCTCCGAGCTTTTTGGGTCAGTCCGATCGGCTGCACGTGCATGCATTGTTCGTCAATCGCAGGCGATAAGCTTGTTGCACTGACTTCATTAGTAAAGATTTGGATGCCACAGCAAAAACTACATTGTGTACTTTGGTGAACCGAATTTAAATCAATCACGGGTGTACACATCGTGTTCGAATAAAATGGAAGTTCGTTACTTGATTTGCCAAATAGACTTACCAGGACTCCTACAAAATGAATCACGCACACGATCAACAGTGTCTTCTGTCACGAAAACTTATGGATACTTACCAGTTTTAGATACCAAAGTTTCTGTCTCTTTTAAAGTTCTTTCTCATTGGTGGATAGATTTGACGTCAGATGATCTATATTCCATTGTGTTCGAACACGTCGGTCTACACGCGTGACTGATTTAATTTCTGTCGACCACACCTTTTGCTGTGGCGTCCACATCTTTACTAATGAAGTCGGTGTAAAAGTTTATCGTCTGCGATTTCCGAATAATGAGCGCACGTGCGGTCGATCGGACTACACCCAAAAATTCTCGGAGGGGATTTCCAATCGACGGATGAACACTTCAACACATTCTGATGAATAGTTCCGAAACAACAGCCATAACTTTTGGAAACCTTAAGTCAGGACATCCTGTATTTCTAGAAATCGTCTATTATGTAAGTACCCAATTTTACTACGGGTTTTAGCAAAACAGCAAAAAACATAGCGTACCTCTCAACAGTATTCAGATTCGTTCTCGAGAGAATTTATGGCAAAGTCGCTTACATAGCTTATGGCTTACACAGAGGTTTGATCTAGTGTGATTTTGAATGCATTTACCTTATTTTCGCCACCGAAAAAATTTTATTTCTAATTAGATCTATAGTTTATTTCAAGCCTTTGTGTTTTATTTAAGTACAGTATTTAATTCTACCAAATAATCGCCAATTTATTTGCCGATGGGTTATATGGAAAGAGAGGATGGGTTGGAACTTGTTTTCGCGCATGCTTTGAAATGATGGCGCTATTTGGCGAAGTTTTTTGATATTGCGGAATGGGTTGACGGTACAATGCGTAATACCTTAATAATCAGTCATGAATTTTTGCAAAAGAATGGTTTTTATAAATATATTCTGCTGGTAGTAGTTTATTATTATTATTTTCTTATCCATTGCTTAACCTCTGCGGAATGATCCTATATATAAAAAAGTCAGAAAACATAATTAAAGGGGTCTAGCACATGAATTTTCGAAAAATTATCGATTTTCACTTTTTTATATTTTCCAAAAGTTTAAGTATTTCTGTTTAAAATGAATATGATACGAGGAAATACGATAATTAGAAGTATTTTTATTGATTTTTTAAAAATAAAGCTACTCCTTGACGCGCATCAAATGAGCTTTGCTAGGAGCACCTGTGTTTCCCCTTGCTTTGGTTTCTGATGAGCACGAATCCACATGATGTTCAAGTGAAAAAATTTGACTGAATTAGGCTTATCTAAAAGTGTATGGGTACACGTCTTTTGGATCTTAAAAGCAAAAACAGATAAAAAAAAAGTTAAGTGAAGAAAAACACCTAAGTGGTCGTAAATGGCTCACCAAAATTTTAGATAAAAAATTCAAAGATGTTATAGTATATGGCTATTAGACATGTTATCATTGATCTACACAGCATGAAAACTTCTGTTTGGGCTGTTTATTTTTATCTTCTGTCTTCAAACGAGAGCCCTCAATGTGTTTCAAACGTGTAAGTTTCAAATGACAGAAATGTAACGAAAGGCACTATGATCATAAACACATGCACACACGTGCTGTATACGATAATGAATCAAATGAAGCTTTTAAAGACCAAGCTGAACCTATATTATTAAGAAAATGTTTACATGGAAAGACTCAGAACCTAAATGAGTCAGTTAATAGCACCATGTGATCAGTGATTTTAAGATCTACATTTGTGGAGTTAATAACTCTAAAAAATTAGGGTTAAATATGGCTAGTGCATAGTTCAGTTTGAGTCATGTAGCAAAATTAATGATCTTGAAACATTCTGATACTGAACCAAGTTATAACTGTGTATCATGCCTCAAAAAACTAGATACACGTAGGATTCGCGTAGCCCAAAGAAAACCTTTTGAGTTCAAAAAAAAAAAAAAATTGTTAAAGATAATGGAAAAAAAAAAGAAAATTAGAAGAGTCTTATGTATGAGCAGAGAGTTAAACAGAAAAAAAAAAGCCTTATTTGCTTCTAACTAAAAGAAAAATCAAAAATGTAGTTTCTTTTACTTTTATGTACTTTACTCAATTAATTCTTTTACTTTATATATATATATGCTGTGGCGCACACAAGGATCTGGGAGTCCAGACTTCCAAAAGCCCCGATTTATTTCCGATTGATTATACCCTAAGTATATAGTACGTAAATTTAAATAAGTATTTGTTATTAATGATTAATTTTATTAATTAATGCTAATTATTTATTCAATAATTAGTTTTTACTGTATTTTGTTCCCGAAAATCAACAAAATCAAAAAGAGCATGATACAAGAATGGTGAACTTTCGACCCCGACCCCTTGAAAAAATTCCTGTGTGCGCTACTGTATATATATATACTTTTATTATTATTATTATATACTTTTACATTTTATATATTATTATATACCTTTTTCTCAAAAACTACTTCGCATATAATCTTCAAATTTTCAGTGAGCAGACTTTTAATATGTATACACATTTTAACGGAGGGAATTAGATATATCTAGCAAACTTTCTTGAATATGACTTTTTTTAAACTAAATTTTAGGGTGGAATTGGACAATTTTTAAATTCATAATTAATTTAATTTTTAACAAAAAAAACCCCCTTCGTTCTAGTATTTTTGATAGTACACACCTACTATCAAATGTTTATCCATGAGGAGTTCTGAGAAAAAGGTACGCGTCAACCTCACGCAATTCAACATGGGCTCCCATGGACGTGCCGGACCCACTTAACAATTAATTCCTTGGTTTATTTTAAAATTCAAACTGACACAATTATAACTAATTAAACTTACCTGAGCAAGAAGAATAAGATGGATTTCCGCCACTTCTTTTATGGATAAGACTAGAATAGAAAATGTTCATGAAATAAAAATTATTATATAAAATTTGGGTCAAAAATTAACTTTATGAACAGTTTTGCAAGAATTCGATTTCATAATAACTCAGAAATAGGGTTTCTTTCCGGGATCCCGGATTCCCGAGAAATCATAAGTTTTCCATACTTTTTGAATTCCAGGGAACGACACACGGTTAAAATAACCTGAGGAAACCAGTTTTGACTTGACTGTTGATTTTGAACTCCGATATAAATTTTAGCTGACCACACTGTTGCAATTTGCGATCATTTACTCTGAAATCTTTGGACGGAGAAGGAGTCCGTTTGAGACTCACCAGTGAGGTAAGACACGTTGGAATTTTTGCCGCTGGTCATTGGAAAGAGAAAATACATAAACTATTTGACCTGATCTGTTCCCGTCTGTCGAACACATTGGCTCGTTAACTAAAAGCATTTAGTTTTTAAAGAAACATCATTTGTAGTCTACCAGCACATGCCTATTCTGTGATAAAGTTCTAAATCTTTGGTTTAACGTAAGTTCTTGTATTTAAAAATGTTATTTTTTTTAAATTTTCATTTAAAAATTTTTTTCCGAATGCTTGTCTTTGTTATAATTCTTTTTTATTGAATCAGCAGTTTGAAGAAGGAAATGAGCCCCTAAATGTTTGGCGAAGAAAACTTTTAAAAATCTCACAACTCTTCTAATTTTTTTAACCAAACTTTTCTGCGACATTCTTACATCCATAATTAGTTATTTTTGTGACATAGCCATTTCATAAACAAGAAATCAGCAACGCAGATAAAATACCGTAAAATCCGGCGTATGACGCGCACTTTTAACACCAAAAATATGATCGAAATTTACGGGTGCGCGTTATACGCCGGGTATAAAATTGAGAGGATTAAACATAAAGAAAGAGCCTATAGAAAAATTAGACTTCTACATACACCGAAATAATGCTTATTTAACAGAAATGCCATTCTTTATATGAACTGAAAGGCTGTAGTTCTAGAAACATACTATTAAGGGATTGCAATACCGGTATACCGAATACCGGTATTTTGAGCTATTTGTACAATTTTGTAATACCGGTATTCACAAGTTTAGATACCGTTTTTTCGGTATTTACTAAAAATTATTTAAATTGTCTTCACAATATGTTCAGGGATCGCCAACATGGCAAAATAGTTTTCGTTTTTGCTTTTATGTCACCCTAACGGGCGAAATTAATTAGAGCGTGAATATAAAGTTGCATCGTACAATCGAGAGAATTGATAAAATATATGAACCACCCAAGGAGGCGGCCCAAAACTATCCTTTTTTTTCAGCTCAGAGCGATACTGCACACGCACAAGATTAGTAGTCTGATATTATCTGTAAAAACAAGATTGTAGTTTTGAAGAAAGTGCGTAATATTTCGATAGTTTTTAAATTGGTAAGTTTGTTATTTACATTGCATTTGCATTTCATACAGAACAATTGTTGCATTATGTTTTTTAAGGTCACATTACAAAAATTTGTAATAGTATCACGGACTGAATAGTCATATTTATACTTTTTGTAATTTTAATAAATAAGATGTTTCTTTACTTTTTCGGAATTCTCTATATACTGTTATAGTTTATAAATTATTTTGTGATATTTACACTCTCTAATAAAACTGGCAAATGTTCTAAAAAAAAAAAACACCTGTGTTTTTCTAAAATTTCTACTTAGTTCAGTGGCACAACAGCCCATGACAGTGGCGCACACAAGGGGGGTCCTGGGGTTCAGACCTCCCCCAAAGCCCTTGATTTTTTCCTGATTCATTATTATTCTAAGTATATAGTACATAAAATTTAACTAAGCATTTGTTATTAATGATTAATTTTATTAATTAATGCTAATTATTTATTCATTGATTAGTTTTTTACTGTGTTTTGTTCCCGAAAATGGACAAAATCAAAAGAAGCATGATACAAGAATGGTGAACTTTCGACCCCGGAAAACTGGTAATTTTGGATAATATGTCAGCTAGCTATATCTGATGACCATCGACTATGTATAGGCCTAAGCCTTCCACCATACACCATCATTACTCATTCAGTCAAAAGGCGACAGTCAGTCGAGCCGGAGTGTACGATTTTAATTCATGTAGATTTATTTGTTTTGGGTTATTGTTTGTACGAGTATTTGACAAGGTAAGCTAGGTACTGTCTACTTTTAAGGATCATTGGTGGGGCCAACATTAGAGTAGGGGCCCAGGGCCTCAAGAAGTCTTAATACGTCCCTGCCCTCAAATGCAATTTTGTGTGATCATGTACAGAAGGGCAGCGAAATTTGTTCTCAAGCTTCTGTCGGTGGAACCGGAAACTCCGTCTTGCAGTTGCGCAAGACCTATTGCAAAATAAACGCTTAACCCGACTTTTGGCTATTCTTGAAATTGAAAATGTCATTGAAAGGATGACGTTTTCAGAGTAAAAATGACATAAGGCACAACATGACGTCAGAAAAAAGCCTTCCAGAATAGTTTTCGGCGCTGGAAGGAATGCTGGGTTAAGTGTGTGAAGGCTCAAAAGGCCTACTTTGAATTTGATTAGGATCCTAATCACGCAAAGTAACTAAGATATTTTTTCTGGCCAAAGATTGGATACATTTTTAACAATAGAAAGTCCGGGATTTCGATTACCCTTAAACGTCCATCAGTGTCGTTTCGACACCACAATATAAAATGCATAAAGTAATTGCTTTACCTAAATAGTTGCGGGACTACTGTTAAGTAGGGTTTAGCTTTAAGACTTTTTTGTATTATTTCATGTAATTATCTCATGACCCTTTATATCATTAAAAACTGACGTTGACATTTTATTTCGCGAAGCTTGTTGGGACCACTGCTTGCCAAATATTACTTCGAGTCACAAATCTGCCAGAAAACATTTTTCACTTGGTTTATGCGGCATCCTGTCTTTGCTATCCTCATGACCAGTGTATGCACACAAGGGGAAGGCCCCCAAAGCAATTGATATTTTTTCCATTTGATTATAATTCTAAGTATTAATATTATCGATTACATTTGTACTTTCTTCAGATTATTCGCAGTAACTTTCATTCAATCTTATGTCTTCATTGGAATCTAAATAAGAGCCGATTTATATTCTCAGAAAGCTCTCGCAACAAATTGTCAACTTTCATCCTTTTCTAAGAGTCATCGTTTCAAGGTGTCTGCTGTGCACTAAATTCAAAAATCAAATGAAATTTTTTTTTTTTTTATGAACAGATAAGCAAATATTAATGTAATGAAACACTTAGACACAACATTTTTAGTATAATTGATCCATTTCCACTGTGAACTTAATAACACTGCATTCAAGGTAAAAAAAAAAAAAATGTGTGATATGACTTTGGGAATTCTGTTTTAGTAATAGTACCTACTTATTGAACAATATTTTGTTGAACGGCAGCTTTTTATAATGATAAATTGTCTTGGTGTCGAAATGACACTAGGGGACGTTCTAGGTATATTTAGTTATAAAATCACTCCTAATTAACTTAGAACCACAAAGCTTTTTCTGTGTAATCAGCAGGGAAAATGATTAAAAATCACGAAAAGTTTTAAAATTCCCTGCAAAAATGCGGAAAAGAGAACAAAGTAAACAAGCTCCGGTGTCCATTTGACACCGACGGATGTTCTAGTGTTTATAAACCTTGTAAATGCGCTCTTGTCAAATATATTTCCCATATGTACGTGTAATACTATTGAAAAACTTTTTTAATTTCTTAAAAAAAACCTCAAACGGTATGAGATTCACCTGACCCATTTTACAGCATCGGTTTCTCTCAATTTTTTCCATCACCAAAAAGTCATCTAATTCTTTTTAATAGTTTCTGCTTTACAAGTATGATGAGTACTTACTTATATCCCCATTTCCAGCTTGCATTTGTCACACTGGTAAAGGCATTTAATCCATATGAAAGGTAGATCAATCCCACAACTAAAACACAGGGGTTTGGCGGTTTTCTAGTTTGGAAGAAAATATGCATATCATTGATTAGAAATAATTAGAAGCGAGGAAAAGATTTAAAAGACGTATATTTAAAGAAAAGCAATCTGAAGTAAACTCTTATAATTAATAAATTCTAAATATCGAATAAAATATTTTGTTTTAAAAAAAAAATCGTAGTAATAAAATATGTTCTAATACACTTAATAATTTCCATAAGACTAGAGATTTGTAATTTAATGCAATTTTGCAACTAGTTTTTTTAAAATTTACGGAATAAAATTTCAAAGCTTATTTTTCCAAATAATGATCTCTATTGTAGCATATTGCACATCACTGAATTATTTATATACCATTGCACTTCTGCAAAGTCGTTAAGAACAAAGCACAAGAATAAAACAGGCTTAACGAATGCTATTTCGGTATATTTAGCATTCCACTGAAACGCCTTTTTTTTAACAGTAGAGCTCTAACAAAAAACAAAAACAAAAAAGTGTGTGTGTGTGCTTCTGACCACACGATAGACGTGAAAACTTCAAATTTTGCAATGTAATTTCAGGGATTAGATCGGTGAATAAAAAACAAGGGGATATTAGTATTATCCTATAAAATTTATTCATATGTCTGTACTCATAAAATAATATTTTTGTGTGAAATATACAATCATGTTTGTGAATTAATTGTATTCTAAGAATGAAACAATAAGTTTATGGCAGCTGAAATAGGTTATAAGTACTTTAGATTCAAAATTTTATTTAAATATCTATAAAAAATTTTAAAAAAACTCCATCGAGCGTTGTTCCATACTTCCTCGTGCTTTCATTTGGATCATTTGACACAATTAAATTAAATTTTGTTTTTAAACAATCAACTAAAGGTTTTGATTTTTGTCTTTTGAAAAATCTATTTAAAAATTCCCACTTAAAATCATAGGTAATTTGTTCGGAAGACCCGATCTGGCTAAGTGAATTTTGATTATAATTTAACAATATTCAATTCTATCCACGAACTAATTTAAGCAAAGGGATAGTAAGAAATGTAGTTGATTGGGAAGAGAGGAATCTAGGTCAAAACCTTTAAAAAAGGATTTATATAATCAGAAGATTTATATCACATAATCTCTAGCTTATATTAGCTATTTTGTCATTGTGTGGCAGTTTTGTACAAATATATTCGATGTTGCTGCAAGTAAGTCTTAAATATATATCTTGTTTTCTTGCATTTAAATTATTTAATGTAACTTTTTCTTAATACCTTTATACTTAATTTTGTTATTTTAAATTTTTAATTGTTTCAGTTTTCTCTCTTTTTAGACTCTAAGTATATTTAAGTAATGTGATTAATAGAACTATTTGTTCATTGATATTCTGATTTGCTTACAAAAATGGATTTTTATTCTTAAATTCACTGCCATGCTGCTAATAATAATTATACTATTTACTTAGTTCTATAAAAATTTGTCCTTTTTCTACATTTTGTTTAATTTTAGTGTAGGATTTCTACTACCACGTTTAATGGCTGGGGGAAACGTCTCTCCTTTTCTTTTTAGGGGTGAGTATGTCGTGGACGACCCTGTACGAGTGAGTTGCGACTAATGACAAAAGAAGCCGAATGAGCGTTACAAACCCGAGCGTGACGTTCATTCAAGTTCACTCTCCATCAAAACGCGCCTATAAAAGTTATCAAACAAAAATGAATTTTCTTTTAATTTTTTGATCATTCTGTGTCCTAAGCAATCTTGAACAATTAAAATTCAACCAACTTTATTAAGAGAAGGAATTTTTAAGCAAATATACAATAGAAAAATTTTCACACTAATAAAATTATATCATATGCATCAGATTTGTAAATTATATTCTGAAAATAATAGAGAAGTCAGGAAAAATTTAGTATTCATTATTTTTTTTCCTAGAATGACACGTTTTTTAACAGCACATTACAAGTTAAAAACAAAAAAATCGTACGGATGATATGCATTAAATTGCAATTAAATAAGAATTTAGCGATATCAGCAATTTAAGAAAATAGATTGCTTGTGTAAAAGAAAAGCAGCAGCCGGCCAAGCGTCTGAGAAGCAATGAAGAGGGTTAGGCAAACTTTTGTTCAAAGTCAACGAGAGTTGCTACCTGTAAGAACTCGGAATGCACCAGAAAACAATATGAAAAATTTTACGAAAAATATTTAATTTGAAGCCGTACCAATTGCAGATGACACATCAAATAACAGAGGACAACAGGTAAGAATTTGTGTGGCATTATGAACAGTGTGATGCTACAAAATTTATGGAACGAACTGGATTACAGAATGCATGCCATGTGATGCGGCTCTCATATAAGTTAACTCTCATGGTACCCTAGTTCGCTTATTTAAACTTCAATTCCGCATCACGAAATCGAAACAAGGAATCCTCTCAACAATTACTCAATCTCCATTTAGTAAATTAAATATTTTAGTTTATTATTTACGAATTACACTTTACAATACAATGAAAGAATTTAGAAATAACAAATTGCACTTATCTGGAAATTGGGCGAGGTGTGATAGGAGGAGGCTGGGGTACCAAGGTCGCGTCGATTTTACGTAAAATTACATCTTCAAAGAAAAAAGGAGTCTGTCTAAAATTGCCGCGCACCGCTGTTTAAAACCGGCCTGTTTACCTCAAATAACACTGCGCTGCACTCTTTGATAGTGCTTCTGATTGGCTGAACCCTGGAGCGCAGTTATAATTTTAAGTAAATTTATGAGTCTAATGACCTCTGGGGATCAAGCGCATTCCAGTCTGAAAAATTTTAACATCTTGTAAAAAGGGGAGAATATAGAAATTACCAAAAGGACGGGGGATAGCCTCTCATCGCATGTAACAAGAGGGTTGCACATCGAACATTTACAACAGAAAAAAAAATTAGTATATTTCTCTCTTTACTTTAATGTATCACTTATTGCGGTATGTGCAGTAGCTTCGATAGTATGATTTTTTAAATTTGGGTCCATCTTTTGTGCTCACCCTGTATATAAATTTCCCTTAATAGGAAAGTAATTATGGAAAAATATTTTAACACGAGAGTAACGTCGTGAGTAGATAACAAAGAAAAATTGTCACAGCCTCATTTTAAAATTAAAGCAGTATTTGCTTCATAGGTTACTATATATGAAGAAACAAAGTCCAATAAATATGCCAAGCCAATGCAGTCAGCCTCAGTCGCGGGATTTCAATCTTTTTCCCGAATCATCTCTCAACACCACCGGCGTTCATCCTCTCTTCTTTCTATCCTCCACCGTCCAAGTCTCCTTATTTCAAGGCCCCTCTCCAGTTTTTTCCATCCAGGGCTCTCCTCTCTGTCTCCCTTCGACTTCGATTCTGAAAAGAGGGCTGTGACGTGAACACATCACTCCGCCTCTTATCTGGGGCTAAGTTTCTTTGCGTTGTGAGCGTGGTTCGGTGGTAGGAGGTGTGGCTTCTGAGAGACGAGGTCCAGTAGTTGAATAGCGTTGGTTAGTGAGCTTTTGGACTTTAAGAAACTGACTGACCCGGCAGAAGGAAGAAAAACTATTGAATTAAAATTAAGAAAGGGTGGAGATTACATAATATGACATTGGTAAAAATTAAAAAGGAAGGGGAAAATTAAGGAATATAATGACATTAAATTATAAAAATAGGGAAAAAATTAATCAATAAGCGCTTCAAAAATTAGAAACGCTTGTTCTTTGACATCAGTTTTTGCTTTAAGAGCGGGGAGAATCTTTAGTAATTTTGGAAATTGTTTAGCGATATTTGCAAATATTTTAAATAGATCCATTATATTTTGAAATTCAGAAGAATTATGAACGTTAGAATTAGAAGCAGAAGTTTGGGAGAAGCTTTGACTTTCCCTAGGGGTACCTTCGACCTGAGGAAGGGGTCATTATCATTACTATTTATCGGAGTTCCTGCGGTAACGTTGGCAAAGGACAAATCCTCGACAACTTTATTGCAATTAAAATTATTTTTATTTCTATTTAGGAGGGGGAACCCTTCTTGGGTTTAGGAAATTTAGGGCATTTCGTGTAACAGGCAGAATGCCCGTACACGTGTATACAGTAGGGGTTTTCCATTCTACTAGAGATTTCGCAGTCTTTGGTGGTGTGTTCAATCCACACTAAGGCAACGCAGGTTTCATGTGGCAGTTAGCTGCCGTGTGGTAAAAGTTGTTGCATTTATAACATTGGGTAACACCCCTGATAGAATAGCCTTCAACTTTAACTTCTAGGTGACCAAGATGAGAAATGTCAAAGACGGTAGCATTAAAAGTATTTCTGGGTAAGTTAACTAAGAAAAAAGGAAGTGCAAGTTTGGTACGCTTTGAAATTAATTGGCTACAACTAATTATAGAGTAGCCAAGTGCTTCTAAATCTATTTGAATTTCTTCCGTTAGGGTAACTCGAGGGAGACCTTTAATTACAGCTTTGATTGGCTTGTTTTCTTTGGGCTGTATGACATAGAATTCATAATTATTATCCGCTTCCAAAAAGTGGGTAAGTTCTGTTTTCTTCGTCCGTGTTAGCGAAAAGTTTAATGTACTCTCCTGCCGTTTTTATTTTTAAATTAAGGAATTTTTCAGTAATATTTTTTAATTGCTCTCTGTAATTTATAACTGTTTTTAAAGTTATAGGAAGTGGATTTCTAGGGGCGGGGGGAGTTTTTTCAACAGCTGCTTTTTCCATTGGTTCTGGGTCCTGATTTAACATTTCAAAGTTATTCCGCGTGGGGATAGGTTGAAGTACTTGCGTTTAGGTGGTAGGTCGGACAGTTTTCTTGGGAAAGGCAAAACCTTCCAAATCCTGCTTCTTAATTTTACGCTTATTGGATTGCTTTTTATCATTTACATTAGAAAGAACTGAATCTGAGTCGTTAGTTTTTAAAATAGTAGGGTCAGTACAGTTGGAGTCTAAACGAGGGGGCATAGTCCGAAGCTCACTTACCATTTTTTTCCTTATCTCCAGGAAAGTCTCTAGGCTGTTCTGGATCTGCAGGACGAGTTCAGGTCTTCCAGTCCTTTTCTCATTTTCTTGGATGATGCGGTGATCAGCAATAGTATTATCCAGAGTGCTAATAGCTTCAATCCTTGCTTTTTCTTTTGGCAAGCAGACAAAACGGGAGGATCTGAAATCATGCTTCCTGAGGATGAAGATAAAGAAGACCTTGATTTAAAAGATGCTCCTGATACCGAGTCCATCTCCGAGTCGCTCATTATTTTTCCTTAAAACGTGCAAAAAATCCAATCGAATAAAACACTCCTTCCACTAGAGGCAACCCCCTGGATCATAAAAGCCCTTAAAAGGGCTACCAAGGACCTTACGTGCTCTCTCACAGACTAGCTGAAATTCGAAGAAATCTGGGAGCTGACTCACACGTCTGAACAGTTCAGCGTCAACCAAGTTCTCGATCACACAGTCTCTGTCTCCCTAAAAAAAAAACTCCTTTTAAACACCAGGGGACAACACGCCCCTCGTCTCTTCTCATTGGCAGGCCACAAAAGTCTGCCCTCGTCCCCGGGCCACATTCATGTCCTATTTGTGCGGCAAACACAAATACATACCCGGTCAGTCTGGAATGTAAAGGTGCCATCATTCTTGTGGAACATCTGTGGATGCACGTGTCTATCACACCACCTGTGTTCTATAATCCCATTCTCTCGACACCAGTCGAGGCGACAGGATTCTTTCATATAGGCTTGACTATTGTCAATGGGGTGTCGGCGTTTGCCCGAGGTCAGACAACAAACAATGACCCATGGCCACCTGCACTTGTCACTCACATCTGTTTGGAGCCATAAAACTTAGCATGAAGGGAAGGGTGGGGTTCACCCCAATCGAAGACGTCACACGAGACAATTTGTGACTTCTTAAATCTTATTTCTATCTCATATTATACGCAATTCAAGGTATATTTTTTTTCTCCGTATGACGTCACAACTTCTGTTAAGAACAGTTACTAACATCTAATATTAGCATTACTGTATGTGAATCGTCATTCCCCGGATAAGAAATGACTTCGAGTTTTACAAAACTGTAACTTACCGCAGCTTCAACAATTTGTACAGGCTCTGGTTCTTCCCTCCCTTTATGGCAGTCTTCGCAAAAGAAATTTCCAAAATAACTCAAATAAAAAGTTCCGTTCTTTTTTGGCTTGCATTGACGGCATACTAAACACCAGAAATTTTGTGGAAGCTCCTTTCTTGTTTCCCTTCGGATACAGTCTAAAAAAAATGATTATTATTATTCTCATATTAGTATTGTAACGTCGTCAGTAGTTAGAAAACAAGAAAATTTGTCACAGCCTCATTTTAAAATTAAACAGTATTTAATAGCTTCATATGTTATTAAAATATTCATTAAATGTGCCAAGCCGGGCGGACAGTCTTTTTCACTGGAGGTCAATCCTTATTCCGAAAGGCACTCGACAATCCCTTGCTTTTCCGGGCTCCTCTCCAGTTTACTCCATGGTTCTGTTTCCATCCAGGGCTCCGTCCGTCTCACTCCAGGGCTCTATCTCCAAGTTTCTTTCCTCTCCGTCCAAGTTTCTTCCTCTCCGTCCAAGTCCTTTTTTCTCTCCTCAAAATCAACCCCTTTTAAACACCAGGGGCGGGTCAACCACACGCCCCTCGTCTTCCTCATTGGCAGGCCAAAAAAAAAGGTTTGCCCTCGTCTCCGGGCCACTTTCGTCTCCCATTTGCGTGGCAAACACAAACACATTCCTCGTCTGTCTGGAATCCAAGGGCGCCATATTTCTCATCCAACTTTTGAAACCTCCATTCATCTCACCACCTGGGCCTCACAGCCCTATTCTCTATGCATCGACTTTCATACAGGCTTCGCCTATTCAGGGCTTTCATACAGGAATGCCTATTGTCACCGGCATTCTTTAGCCATTGTAAATTCCAGACCCGATGTCTGCGCTTGTTCGAGGCCAGACAACAAACAATGACCCCATGGCCACCTGCTCTTGTCACCCAACATCTGTTTGGGGCCATAAAACTTCAGATGAATAGATGGGGTGAGGTTCACCCCAATCGAAGACGTCACAGTATGTTTTCCATTATGCAACAACAGCATAATTGCAGTACACAAACGATCCTTAAATCCTTTCCGTATTCATCAAGAAAACAGAATTTTCTGCACATTTATCAAAAGATCTGACAACAAAAACAATCAATTATTTAAGAAAATGATTAAAAGAAAGAAGTAAAAGATGATTTTTTTTTTCATGACACAACCGGTTGATACAAAATTAGTGTGACAAATTTTAAAAGCTTATAACTATGAATGTGGTAAATTTTTATCGCTTTGCTGCGAGTTATATTTTAAAAAAGAAGCATTTAAGTTACAAATTTTATTTTTTATCAGTGGGGATATAAATTATAGCTCCGAAATTGGATCCTTCAATCCGAAACGAAATTTAAAGCTTTTAAAGGATGTCTGCTCAAATTCTGTTATAAATAACGCATTTTAAAATCAGAAAAGACATTTTGCTAATGGATTACTATTGAATTTCGAAAAGAAATAATTTGGTCGGCAATCAAAAGCTCCAGAAAAGAAATGAGGACGAATGCCCATAGACAGAAATGCAAACTCGAAAACGATGAAAGCGCACTCTTTTGGGAGGGAGGATTGGGCGTGTCCAAAGAAACGGCGAAGTACTCATGTCGTATTGGTCGTAATAATCGAAGATAAATAGTTCCTTCACAAAAGATGAATTATATGCCTTTTTTTAAAAAATCTCCATTATTTTCTTGATTTTGAAATAAACAATTTTTTTTCATGCAACTATTCCTCCAATTTTTCGCTTACCGTAAAATCCGGCGTATAACGCGCACTTTTAACACAAAAAATAAGATGGAAATTTAAGGGTGCGCGTTATACACCGGGTATAAAAACGATAGCTTTAAAAATAACAAAAGAGATGAACATAAAAAAAAAAATTTCTTCTATTTGTATCGAAGTACTGTTTATTTAAATGAAATTACTTGCTTTATGAACTAAAAGAGATGTCGTTCTAGAAGTATACTATTTTTTTCAAAAATTTGGAATAATACCTCGAATAAATGACTTCAAAACATAAGAGCAATGTATACTAATGTTTCAGATTTCTTCGTAAAAAAGGGGGTGCGCGTTATACAGCAAATATACCTAAAAATTAAAAAATGGAGCTTGAAAGTATGGGTGCGCGTTATATGCCGGATTTTACGGTACTTTACTCAACTTTCTGATGATTATGTTCTGACAACTGTCATGATGAAAGAAAATGACATCACTTTTAGAATTTCCCCTTTTTCACGTTTAGGGATGGCTTTTGTTCGTTCCCAACCGTTTGAAACAGTAAAACCCCTCTCCCCCCTTCTACTTTTGTTCAAAACTAAAGATAAGGAGGCTTCTGCATTCTTCTCGAATGGTGGGGGTCCAGTTTGACTTCTACAGGTGTCTACGGTGCATATACTGGGCATATGGATCGCGAAGCGAGCCTCCATCCAATATCTGAAAAGTAGATTGTTTGACTTCTACAGTCTGTGACACCGTTTGTATGACACCAACTGACCCCTCTTTTATTGCTCTCTTTCCCCATCGTTCAAGTTTGTGAAGGACTAAAAACGCGAGATTCCAAGTTCAAAAAAGGTCATGAATACAAAGCTGTACTCTCAAGTGTCATTCTCGCTGTCCGATCTTGGCATAGAACAGGGATGCCCAACCCAAATGACCTTTCAGGCGACTTCGGAAAACATTATAATCCTGCGGGCTGCACACACATATAAATACTATATATCTTTATATTAGATTTAGACCCATTGCAAACATTTATTGGAGTAAAAATAAAAAAAAAAAGAACGGAATGAATTATTATTGATTTCATTATTTTTCATCTATAGATAAATAATAATGCAATGAATCAATAATCTTCTTTTCATGCAAACTGTCGAACTCTAGGGTCTATTGCCATTAAATGCAATCACATTATGTATTCTGAGTTTAATTTAATTTTGTAGCCACTCACATTGAAAAAAACAAACATTTCACTTAATCATAATTTTCTGAATGGCATTAAAATGTTTATAGCTGTGTGAGATGTACTGTGTATTTTGCATGAGAGTTTGTAATATAAAATTTAGGAGCTGTTCTTGTTTAAATTTAAGATGTTAACATCGAATTTGTTGATATATTCCGGTACGTTCTTTCCTCTCCTTCATTTTAAGTGGTTTTTTTTCCAAAAATGGAAAAGGTGCATTTTTCATTAGAAAACTATTTAGTTTTGCTAGGTATTGTGCTGACGAGTATAAAATTATCTCGTGGAACCTAAGGTAGTAAAAACAATAGAATATTCACAATTTAATTGGAAGTATATATATACAAAGATAAAATGAGTGTTTTAATATTCTTCTGTTGTATTATAACAAAAGTTTAAAAGGTGTTGCAAAAAGTTATTATATATAAATAAAATTTTCAGTTTTAATGAATAAGATGCGCTTTATATACTTGTAATTATACAAATTTTATAGAGAACGTGAATCCATTTTGCATTCATATTTATAAGTTTCTTTTCAATATTTTTATTGCGACTCATGGAAATCCACAAACTATAAGGCATTTGGATGGAACAGTGGCGCACAAAAGGGGGGGGGGTCCTGGGGTCCGGACCCTCCCCAAAGCCCTTGATTTTTTTCCGATTGATAATAATTCTAAGTATATAGTACGTAAAATTTAATTAAGTATTTGTTATTAATGATTAATTTTATTAATTGATGTTAATTATTTATTCAATAATTAATTTTACTTTTTTTTCAAAAATTGACAAAATCAAAAAGGGGGGCATGATAAAAAAAGGGGAATTTTCGACCCCCCCTCCCAAAAAAATTCTGGGCTACGGGATGGAACCCTATTCCATTTTTGAAAAATATATCCTGGAACAATATTTAGAATTTAATCAACAATGCATAAGTACTTTATCGATTGTAAAAGTACTGTATTTACAGTATAAAAAAATCCAAAAGTACTATTTTTAGCGCAATTTCACGCATTAATAACGGCAGCTATACACAGATGTCACTTACCCATATATTGAAAGTGAATTGGGAATGTGTTTGAGATTTTTTTTCCACTCGAAATTCCATAAATTATTTTGCAATTGAGTCCTATGCAAATTATTGCAGTCCCCATTTTCTATATTTTAGTATCTAATTTGTTTTGGCCTACCCATCTTTTATTTCCCATACGTTAAAATACATTTATTTCCGATTGAGTATTAAAATTTTTGAAGCTATTGTAAGAAAATTTTTTGTGCATTCTGCATGAATTTATAACATAAGAGCTAAGGCCAATTTTTAGCCCAATTTTTAGATTTTAACGTCACCGTCTGAAGTCTCTCTCCTCAATAAGTTGTTCCCTCTTCTTCACATTGTAAAATTCTCATTTTGCTTTTTATTATGTTATAAATGTTCAAGGCTACAATTTTGATATAATAATAATAATAAATAATAATAAACTAGAAATTAGATAAAACACCCCTCTTTAACATCTCAGGGTATTTGTGGCTAGATGGCTATTTAGAGTTCTACCATACTGCAAAGGCACTATACATTTTTACAACCATCCAGGTCTTGGCCGATAATTGAACTCAGGCCCTATGATGGTACAGCGGTCGTCGTCACTAACCGCTATACCATATAGGCGGCAAACATTTTACGAAAAAGCATCAAAGTCTAGATTTTTTATAAAAAATTATAATACATTTACATATAATTCAGTAAAATTGAAAGATTATTTACTAAAATAAATATTTATATTTTTTGCTTTAGTTAGGTGTATATGAAAATGATAAGCAAAATTTCAGGTCAAATACTAAAAAATAAAATTGTAACAATACATAAAGCTCATTATTATATTAATTGAAATTGAATTTTACGCAATTACAATCTACGTTTCTGAAATCATGTTTATATTTGTAAAATTAGAAAAATAAAAGAAATCATGTATAAGAGCAATATTCCCCTAAGTTTTCTTACAATGGCTTTTAGTTATTCTTATAAAAAAATTTTTTGGGGGGAGGGGCAATTTTTAGCATATTTGTTATATTTGTATGTTATATATTACAGAAAAATGTAAGGGGACCCCTTTTTTCGAAAGGGATCGCTACTGATAAAAGTTCGGAAATCCCTGCTCTAGAGTTTCTCAATAATACAAACAAACAAATAGGAAGACAATAATACAAACAAAAAGAGACCCATACAGTGCTTAAGGGGTTTTGATGGATTTTAAATTTACTTAGATGCTCAGTTTTTGTTGACAGGGTCTGGAAGAAGGTGAAAACCAGGTGGCATCCTTGTCATTTTACATTATAAATGCATTCCTGATATTCAGATGTTTTAATTGTAAATCCTCCGCGTTTTCAATTTTTGGGAGGTTTGTAAAGAATGTAGAAACTCGATTTCCTTTATCCTGACGGAGTTCGAGAGGTATTTAATAAATGTGTTATTCATTTTGGTGATTAACAAAATATTTGCCTGAAGTATAAATTTTTTTTTTTTAGAATTATAGAATAAAACGAATAATAATTTATTTTTAGAAAGCTACATGTACTTAGTAATACAGCACCAAGTGCAAACTCAAAGAGATACACTTTCTACTTTCAAAGAATGATGCAAATTTAAATAGTTTCTTGAATATGCTATGGATTCTTAGAAAGAAACTAGCCCTATTTGGGAAAAAAACCTGCTGCACAGTCCCCACCGAAAGTCATTTACACCATTCATCAATGGAACATACGGGGAAATTTCTTGTATCCTTCCGCAAGGCGAAGTTGCATATTTACTTTCCCCTGTTTCCAAATGTGCAATGTTTATTTTTAATTTCATACTAAATGAAATAAATTTTAATTTATTTTTTAAAGTATACATGCATTTTTGAAGAGCATAAAAAGAAAATTCTTTTGTTTTACTTTTTATCCGATAGTTTAAAAGAATATTTACATAGTCGTTTTAATGCATTAGATATAAACTTTCAGATCCTTAAATAATATTTAAAATACTTAGAAATTTTTTTTTAAAAAAATCAAAATGGAGGAAAT
The DNA here is from genome assembly GCA_019973955.1 of Trichonephila inaurata madagascariensis. NCBI lineage: Eukaryota > Metazoa > Arthropoda > Arachnida > Araneae > Nephilidae > Trichonephila > Trichonephila inaurata. Next base: position 2,666 of record BMAV01001290.1, on the reverse strand, counting down.
AAATTTTTTTCACTTTTTTAAATGCATTTTTGGCTGCATGTAATTAAAAAGCAATACCCTAGATATAAATATCCGAGGAAGAGAGCTCCATAGGATTAACTGCATTAGAGATTTTTGTAGTGGCATTAATCGGCGGGAGCCTTAAAAAGGGAAAGAAAGAAAAAGCTAAAAAAGACTATTTATTCTCTGCTTAGAAATTCATGCCTGAAGATTTTCAATAAAAAGAAACTACAGAGTTTGCAATCAAATTTGTCGTCAAATAAAGAAAGAGTGGCTTCTCAAAAAAAGTTAATAAATTGGAGCTATCCATCAATGACTGGCCAGACCGTAGAAAAACAGAAGAAAACGTTCTTAGCCTGTATTTAATGTGCATAAAAGGTAGATACAATCATAGATAACTTGGGATAAAACACTATTTCCTTTGTCATTACAACGGGAAAAAACGAAAATACGATTTTTTTTACGAAAAAAACATTGCAAAGGGCATGTTTTGCAAAATGAAAAGGGGCCCTCAGGTGTTGTGGTTAAATTGGAATTTTTTCTTCTCGGTTTACAAAACCTTTTTGTAAACAAAGGAAAAAAATTGTTTAAATACCATCAAATATTTTGAAATACTGATCAAATAAAGAAAACGTTTTATCAAGGAAATTTTGTTTTCCCCAAAGATTCTGACCAACTCTCCTGCAAAATCAATTTTTAAAAAATGGTGAAAGATTAAAAATAAAATTTTCGGTTTCCCAGAGAAATTCCCAAACCCCCCCTGACTGTTAATCGACATTATTTTTTTTGGGGATACTTAAAAAAAAATTTAAACAAAAAAAAATAAGAACACCCGAAGGGCAAAAACAAGGAAGGAGAGAGAGGGAGTTGGGAAAAATACCCCCCCAAAAAGGTCAAAAAGACCTCTTGGCTTGGCCGAAATGTTTATGCAAAGTATACTACGTAAAAGAAACCCAGAAAAAATTTATAAAAATAACCCCATTCAAAAAAAAATTTATGTTTTTGGAAATTTCACATTTTGAAAACCGGTAAAAAGCAAATCAAAAAGGGTTTTGGTAGAATAAATTTGTTAGGCCATCAGGGCTGTTTTTTAAATCCTCCCCTCCTCAGGCACTTCAAATTTTTACGCCCCCTCCCCCTATTTCAGGGCACCCCCTTTCCCTTTAGTTCAACTTCCGTTTTTATTTGGGAAGGGGTTTTTCCTTTAAAATCTCTTAATTTTTTCCCTTTTTTTGTTTTTTCTGTTTGGATCTTTCCATTACCTACCATATATTGATCCGTGATCGAACGGAACCCTAAAAGGAAAGAATATGACTTGGTTTGAAACTCGCCACTTCTTTTAAAAATTATGGAAACCACCTACCCCCCCTTTTGTAAAAAGTACAGTAAATTTAAAAGTTTTTTACAATATAGAGTACACATCAATTTGGGATATGTAAAATTTACAACTAAATATTAAAGTTTTTTAAAAAATTTGAGGTGTACAGATACCTTAATAAAAAAAACACGCTTGCCAAATTTCAAATCTATAGGTCCGATTATTAAAAAAGTTTTTTTCCTTTTTTAAATTTCCCTTGTAAATATTTTTTGAACCAATATCCAAAAAAAGGTTCTTGCAAATTGAACTTAATAAAAAAAAACATGGGGCCAAATTTTTAAACCATGTTCTAATATTTCCCCAACTCGCTGTCACAACTTTGAGTCTATTTAAGCAGAACCCATTCTCTCTTTCTCTTAGCGGATTTCTACTCAAAGAAATTATATATATATACAATTGAACTTCTATATAACGAACCTCTATGTTGTGAATATTTCTATATAGCAATTTCCGGAACCCTTTGAAATTTAACATTTTATTGTAAAAAAATTTTTTATAGCAGTCATTTTCTATATATTGTTTTCTTTGTGTTGTTTTTGTTCTCCTTTTTTTTAAATATTTCTGAAAAATTTCAAGTTATTTTTTTTAACACATTTTTATGGTAGTCATAAATCTTGAACTGGTTTTTTAGATCCCCCAACCCCTGAGAACAATAGAGTTCGGGGTGCATCCCAAATAGTGCAACCCAAACCCCCCTTAGAGTTCACTAAAAAATCTTGAATTTTTTTTACCCTCAGTGGGTTTTCCCCCCTAATTATAATGTATGTTTAATATTACACATATGCTTTAAATTATAAAAAAAATGTCCTTAAAATTCATTTTAATTTTAATATAAAATTGTTTTCTTAATATTGAAAATAGTGAATTCTTCAACACTTTTTTTTTTTTTGTTTTCCTTGCAGTTTTCCTTTTTTTCTTTTTTTGATGGGTAAGATATATAAAAAAACATATAAATTTTTAAAAGGTGGAATAATTTTTTTTAAAAAAATAGTGTTTATAATTTAAAATTTTTTTTATGTGGTTTATAAAATATATTGAAAAATGAACCTCTATATAACTTTTATATAAGGGGAAATTTTTTTGGAAACGACTTGTTTTATAGAGGGCACTGTATATATATATTTGAATAATTCAAAAATGGAATTTTTTTTTAAAAAAACCTTTCCCCCCTTTCTCAAGTATGTTGGTTTCTGCAAAACAATTCTTAAAAATCAATTAAAAAAAAACAACCTTATTTTGCCTTTTAAGGTTTAGGTCTAATAGTTCAGGTAGTCTTATGACAAGTGGA
>BMAV01001289.1:169858-210675 GCA_019973955.1 Trichonephila inaurata madagascariensis | reverse complement strand
ATCCAAATTTTAAATAAAATCACTAAAACTAAGCTGCTAAGAGTCTACCGCATCAAAGTTTAAAAAGATTAATAAACAAAGTTTATTACAAGTACAAATTATTCCAATTGAGCATTTGTGATGAAAGATTTACCTATTTTCTGCAAGAGCAATTTCATCAAAAACTTCATTAATATCCCGTTCCATTTCTCATACCACCTCTGACCTTTCCTTCCTCTCGAGTTACTAGAACGCTTTTATTTTTTGAGAAAACCCACCGCTGAACAGTATTAGTCGACTCACTGAGTCGATTCTTTGAATCTGGTTCGAAATCAAGAATCGAATCAATATATAATAGATTGAGAAATCGAAGAGTAATTTTTATTACAGAAAAGAAGCAGAAAGACAATAGCAATGAAAGATGACTTTAATTAAAGTGTGTATGAAATCTACAGTTATAATTTTCTTTGATTTAGAACAATATTTGGATTTCAATAATCATACTGATCTAAAGAATAGACTCCATTTCGAGATTCGATACAATTTCTTCCGAGAGTTGAGTTGCATCATTAAATAGTTTAAGATGAGTTGAGCTGTAATAGAATATTTAAAACAAAACCGAAACTAACTTTTCTATAAATAATAATTTAAGTCTTTTATAATTTAGTATCAAATATACATAATAAATTGTACGTATAAAATAATTAAATAAAAATTTTACTTAATGGCTATTTTTATGTTTTTTAATTCTAGTTTTTCTATTTTCTTTTCTTTTAAATCTGTCAAAAAATATTTCACATTATTGTCACAAGATGGCGCATATTAGATTATTTTAACATGTGTAACAATGTAAACATATTTATGATCTGGCATTTCAAAAATAATATTTTAGTAAATATTTATTCAAAAATTCATTAATATTTATTGTTTTTAGGAATTTTTAAAGTTGTTTCTCAAATATTCTCATTGGATCAATGGACGGAACCATAATTTTTATGTAAAGATTGGAAATTTGCCTTATGATAGCAAAATTCGTATTTATTTGGGAGGCGTTTCCTGTTCATTGTAAACACATCTAAATAACTACATTGAAAATTTAACGAAGGTTATGGTATGTTGAGATATATATAATATAACTAGTAACAATTGTTATTTCCAAGCATTTAATTATCATAGTTTTACTATAGTTTATTGTCAAACGCACTCATAGAATTAATTATAGTTTAAATGCATGCATATTCAAATCATTATAGTTTGAAAATACATATTTTGCCGCAATTTTTTCTAAACCAAACTGATCTTATTTAATATATTTATTTGCGTAGTTGAAACTTTTTTTCTTACTTTCCGATACGCAATTCAATATTACGATAATAGTCTTTAAAATTATATAATTAATTCCATTCCCTCAAATATATCTGTTATTTTATCAGTTTGTTTATTTACTGTTATAAAAGCAATACCTTATAAACTATGTCTAAAAACTGTAATTTGTTGCTAGATGTTAAAATCTTCAGTTAGTTACTTAAAATTGTTTTTTGTATACAATAGGTAAATGCTTCATTGAAAATGCTTCAAACGGTTCCAAATTAATATACAATTACAGTCAATTTCTTTGTTTAAATATTTCTGTTAATAGATTGTATTTTTTGTGCTATACATTAAATATTTTTATAATGCATATTATTAATTTAGTAGGTATTGTGTATAAAGCATATTTATTAGCATTTTTCATTTCATAAGTTATTTTAGCTTAAATAATAAGTATAGATATGTAATTATCGCATTGAAATATTTATTCCAAAGAATGTAAAATATAGATAGTATATAAATTGTTAGAGCTTCATATTGAAATTATAAACTTTAAGTACAATTTAATTTTAATTATTAAATTTATTATTCTTATTCATATTGTGTTTTTTGAAAATATTTGTATATCTTTTTAGATATGTTTTTGAACTATCAGCTGAAAAATTACTGAAAGGATGTATTAAATTTTAAGTGTTTTAGATACTATACCATAAAAATTGTCTAAAACTAATTATTTCACTGACAGGCTATCAAAATACTTCTTAGCTTTCGGAATAGAATAATTTTCAGACAATATTACTTATTAATTTTGAAAAACTTCATTGTTTTCTTTGTTCAATAAATTTATTTCTTGTTTTTATTCATTGTATCCATGTATTTATTTTATAGCTTAAATAATTTTATGTAAAAGGTTGTAGAGTTTAATTAACATTCTGTTTAATCAGCTTGTCATTTTTTACTGTGTATTATATATATTGAAAATAAACTATTGGTAATTTTTAACATCACTATGTGCCTGGTTTTGTATTTACAGTTTCATTAAATTATTTTTTTATACAAAGCTTCTTAACCTGGAGCCATTGAATGCGTGAGATTTTTGAAATAGTTTCAAGGAATTAATGAGCCATGTTGTTAACAACTTAAACAACAAAAATATTAAAACACTTAATTTTCCACATTGAACAACTAGATTTTTTCCATCTTATATTTTATGCTATATATTATAATGATATCAGTTTTATCTGTCATCAATTCCGTACTAAAATTTTGAGCTTTTATTCAAAACAAATAATAACTAACTTCTCCTTTATTTGCTTTTGCTGTTAAAATTTTACTTTATATATTTTTTTATATATTGAATTCTTGTATGCACAGTGTTGATTCAAACTCATTTTGGGCCCTGGGCATAGATGATCTACAGGCCTCTTTGGCATTGCTGGATCAAAATTTATTACCAGAAAATCTGGTTAAGTCCAGCTTATCAGGGCCCCTGGGTGCCCGCCCCAAACACCCAATGGATAAACCAGCACTGCTTTTACATTATGATTGCATTAACTATTATTTATTGTACAGCTTACTGAGAATACTAATGTTACTGTATCATATTTTAATTACTATTTATCATTTGTTTTCAAAATTACTTATCTCTTTTGAAGTTTTCTTTTTTAGTTTGTACAAATATGTTATATTTAAACATAATGGATACATATATAAAAGACTTTTTCTTTCAGCATTAACTTTTGCATAAATGTCCATGACTTTTTCGATACTAACAAAGAGGATCATTTATGTATTTTTGATCATTCTTTATATGATTCCTTTAATTTGTATGTTTTGACTGTAAAAGGAAAGTTTATTTTAATAACTGTACATGTTCTATTCAAATACAAGTGATAAATAATTTACACAAGTTATATATATATATCATTTGAAAGTTATATTTAGTTTACAATTAGTTTCAAGCAAAGTTTGGTAAAATGTCTTTACCCATTTACTATGGAAATCTCTTAGACAAAAATATCAATGTCTATTTCATTTCACATATTATGCATGAGTGTATAATATGTATTAAATGCTAAAATAAACATTCAAAACTTGTAATTTTGAAAACATTAAATACTTTATAAATATTATAATTTAAATTATAACATATATTATATTCATACATATTTTTATTTATTTATATAGATTGTTAAGGGTATTTAGTAATGATTTTGTAATTAATTTTTAATACAGACATAAAAGATCTTTTTACCTCCTATTCTAAGTAGAATTATGATTTGTGTTTATCCATATATGGTGTAGATTATAAAAATTTTTTTTAATTATTTTCGTAAAAATTATATAAAGAAAGTAATATATGATATTAAATATATGTGTTATTATTGTGTTGTTTTTAATGCCACCTAATTGACGATGTCTGATCGAGATCCATGAAATTCATCATGGCAAGAGGCTTGATTAAGTCTGTCCTTAGCTGCAGCAAGGAGAACTCTGCAGGTGACAGTAGGTTTGGCTCTGTTCCACCCCAATTTTGAGGGAGAACACCATGGGGATGGTCAGAAATTCTCCTACTTTTCTTCCTTTACCTCCAATCTCTTGAGAGGAATTTCAGCTTGACAAATATTCAGACTGCTCCCATGTTGCACAGATGCTATACATTTACAATTATCCATGCCCTCTCTGGGTTTCAAACCCAGGCCCTATAGCACAGCACTCACTGTCGTTAAAAACTATACCTTCTGGGAAACTAATAAGTATCTAATTAAGAGAATTAGTATTAATATTAGTTATCAAAACCATTTTGTTTTTCTTTGTCAATGGCCTCATGATAATGTTACAATGTGATAAATGTGAGCACTTAATTGCTTGTGAGTGAAAGTATACATATTTAGAGAATTATTTATTACAAATTTTAGTATTGTGTGATTACATGCATTATAAATAAAATTATATAATTGGTTATATATAAATTCTTAATAATGTTTTTAATTACATGTATTTGTTTTATAGGACACACAAAAGAATCTCAGAAATTCCTTTTACTATTAAAAGTAATATGTAAATCTTGATCCCATCAATTATATAACCATGCACCATGAAGGGTCCAACAACTACCATTCCGAATCATTGCCTAATGGATCTCCCAGTAAGATTAGTACTAAATTGTCAACTGTGCAAGACAAGCAGGACTTAGCATCTTGCAGTTCTAATGATAGTAAAAATGTTGAGAATCCAGAGTCCGTTAAAAATTCTAAAAATGTTGATAACATGGAAGTGCCGGAGCCTTTGGAAAAAGGAACATCTGTTTATGAAGATGCTACAGCTTTATGGAAGGCTTCTTCTAGAAGGTGTTCCAGTGATGGTGCTCTGAAAGCAATGCAGGGAAACTGTCAGAAACCTGAAAGAGGAAACAGTTTTTCAGATTCTGATGAAAAAACAGCTGCTCTTAAGGCAAAAATTCATGAGAAGTATGATCAGTTTGATAAAGAAATGGCAGCAAAGGCTTCTGCAAATGGGTTGCTACTGAATGGAAATTCTCCTCCTGCAAAAGCTGTTCTTGAACTTGGTGGTGAAATGGCAACCATTCTTCTCCTGATCCTAGGTATAAAATACTATCTTTCATTTCATTGAAAAAAATTATCTATTTATTTGTAATATTGATCGCATTATTAATGAAGCATTGGTAGATTCATTTTCAATGTATTTTTTTTCATAACTATTAATAAAATGGAATCATGGCTAGGGGTGCTATAAATTCCGCCATAGGCCCCTTTCCCAAATCCTGGGCTGGGCGGGGTTGATTAAACCCTTTCTTTCCCTTTAGGGGGTTTCATAAATGAGTACCAAGCTTGCTTAAGAACCAAACACTGGGGCGGGGGAAGCTTAAAAACTGCTCGCATCTATGCCCGGGGGGCTGAATGGGCACAGGTTTAATTTCCCCGTTTCATCACTGAATTTAGTTTTATTCATAAAATATTGATCAGTGTTATTTTGTATTTTTTTTCATTCTATTTATTTTTACTATCACATTATTAATATTTTGGGCATATCACAATGGTAATTCTCCTGTGTATCAATATTATTGTTAAATTGTTTGAACTCTTACACTCCAAAGCTTCATCTGCTCTTCTATTATATAAGTACTTGTACATCCAAAGATGAATCTGTTCTGGTGTATTATTTTAATTAAATTCAAAGAAAAACAATTCTGGAATCATCAAATTCAAATCTAGGTTCTCCATGTTTATAAATATTTGTCTAGTAGAACTTTTGATAACTGGTCAGATTTTAAAAATATTCTGCTTTCAAACTAAATATGCCTCATTGACCTTAAATAACTTAAATGGAAAATATCAATTTAATATTCTTAAAATGTATCATTTCTAATTAATTTAAGTCAAGTTAAAATGAGTGAATAAAGACAGTGAATTTGGCAGACTTCTTTTATTGGTATAATTTTTAAAAGCACTTAAATGAAGTGGGAGACATAATCTTTATGTTTAAAATTAGAAATCCTTCCGGCCAACTGGGCCCAGGACTTCCTCTCACTCTTGATTCAACTTCAGTAAAATCATGATCAAAGTAGTTTTACAGTATCAAATATTACTCCTGAAAATATTCTCTCAAAAACTGGGCATTTAAAACTACATTCCAACTGGCAAAAGTGGCAAGACTGCTAAATTGTATCATGTCCATGTCTGGGTATGGGTCTACCATCATTATTCATTTAGTTAAAAGGCTGTAGTTGGTCTAGTCAATATTTGTTTTTGTGAGATTGTGAGTCAAGCACATTTATTTGCCAACACATTGCTGTTTGTATGAGTATTTGACCTTTTATTCTATATACTGTCTACTCAAAGGAATCGAAGTTTAAGCCTGCTTTTGCACAGTGGCCCAGGGCCTCAAGATTCATTTAGAAGACTTAACAGGGTTTGACTCTTTTGAAGTCTTTTGGACCCCCAAACCCTGCCCTTGTGTAGCTATTGAGTAGAGCCTTTAATTGACACAATTAAGGATTAAAGTTTTTCTGAAACGAATTTTATTCTACTATCAAATAATTTAAATTCATTTCTTAAGATCCTATGTATTATGTGTTTTTTAATTTATTACTATAATGTTGTGCTTCCAAAAAAAATGTTGTTTCTGTACTTGAATTTTGGTTAAATGATATTAAGACACATTTGTGGAAAGGAAAAGGATAACATTGATTCATTAAAATTCAATATTAAAGTTAGGTTGTTAAATATGCACTGATATCCCTTTTTAATGTACATAAATTTAATGATATTTTATTTCTCACTTTGTCTTTTTTCTATGTTTTCTATTAATTATAGAACAATGCCTCCTGAAGATACATGTGTTTTCACCAGTGGAGGTCCTGCTGGTGTGTTTTGGGAACTAAAAACTGCTGATGATTCACTTCCTGGCAGAAATTCTTTGATGGCTGAAGTAAAAGAATTGGCCTATTCACGTCTTCAACAAGAACTTCAAAAAGCTCAATTAGTAAGATTTTTAGCTTTTATATTGAATGAATAGTTAATTTTTTAAAATATAAGTACCAGAATATATCAATTTCATAGTTGATAAATACTATGGTTTTAGTACAAATAAACGTGTCAATAGATTTAACAATGAAGGCTTTTTTAATCTATTTGAGAGCTCCACACAAAACAGCCTCTCGATACTTTTTTTCCCTAAAGGCTGTTTTATAGTCCACTCCATTATTGTTCTTATTTCTAAAAGAGAGCTTTGAAGGTATGGTCTGCTTACTAGGTGGTAAATTCCTAGAATTGTTTATTGTGTAGTGTACTAGTAGTGTTGACTCCTAGAAATGGTAAGGAAAATGAAAGAGGGGGATTTTGAATGAAAGTTTAGAAGTGCTAGTTTTTATATCACATAGGAGGAGTTAATGCACATTAAATATGTTGAGACTGAAAATCCACACTCTGACATGGCTTTGGTAAGAGGGACCAGCTCAAGTGTCATTTTCATTACTTGACTATTGTACGAAATAGCTCACTATTAACTTGACTTCTGTATAGCCAGTAATTTTTATGTAAATTTGTAGCACAACATTAATAAAGCAGTCAATCAATCCCAGTATTTTCCCCTTAAAAAACATATGTTATGTAATTTTTTTCCTTTATTTTTTTATACCAATTTAACTTTGATTCCATTATGCCTACCTTTCTTTAGTGCTGTATAACAGTGGTTCTTAAACTGTGATCTGAGGATCCTGGGGGTCCCCAATGCCTTCTTGGGGGGTCCACAAATGTCTCTCATTTAATGTTAAGGCATTCCTCTTTTACAGTCTTTGATAGGACACATGGAAAAATTTAGATGGGCCATACTGGACTAGATCACTACATTGCCCCTAATTAAAATACTCTACTAGAATATGTATTTTAATCATGAATATTTATTAATTCAGTTTTTGTATTGTTTGCAACTATATAGCCATTACTACAATGTGATATTATATATAAACATATTAAAAAACATATAGTACAAAAATGTGCAAAGATTACAAACTAGATCCACTGTATGGCAATACCATAACAATTGCACTTAAATCTGTATGAAAGTCGTGTATGCATTGAAAGTCAGTGGTGTTCAAAATTTTGTGGGTCTGCGATATCAGGTTGATAAATAATAAAGGGGGCTATGGCATTCAAAAGCTTAAGAGTTGCTACAGTATAAAATTATTTAATATCTTTAATTTGATTGGAAATAAACTTACCATAAAATCCAGCATATAACGCACACACCCTTTTTTACAAAGGAACATGAAATGTTTGTGGGCAATTCTTTTATGTTTTGAAGTCATTTATTGGAGGTATTATTCCAAGATTTTTAAAAAATAGTATACTTCTACAATTACAACCTTTTGAATTTATTAGGCATGTCATTTCTTTTAAATAAACAATGTTTCGATCTATGTGGGAGTCTAGTTTTCTTTTATGCTCATATCTTTAAAAACTATCATTTTTATACCAGGAGTATAATTGCACACCCATAAGTTTTGATCTTATTTTTTTATTAAAAGTGCATGTTATATGCCTGATTTTACGGTACTTTAGTTACTGATAAATATAAAAGTAAATTTATAATATCCAGATTAATTGTGATTATGTTGTTGAAAGGATGTTTTTTTTCTGTCCCTCAGGAACTAAAGTTGAAAGATGAAGAAGTGGTAAGGTTGAGTCAAATCAGAGATGAAGTTGGTGCTGAATTGGAAGAATTAACAGCTAGCTTATTTGAGGTTTGTCATATTTTTAAAACTATATTAAACTGTTTGGAAAGTAACATGAATTTTTCAACTATTTTCAACACATGGGACTGTAATTTAATATTTATTTTAGTAATCTAGTTTATCTTTTTTCAAATAGAAATGAGGCAGTATTTAAGAAGTTTTAATTTAAATGCATTAATATTTTCAGAATGATGTATTATTAATCGTACTTAGGAAGGAAAATTTTTTTCCCAAAAATGCCATTCTTAGTAAAATCTCTTTTGATAGTGTAATTACATGTATTAAAAATATCCTTCTCTTTTCTCTCTTTATTGTTTTTCAATCTAAATTTTACTGGTTTTTAAGCCTTTAGGTATCTATATAAGAGGGGGGAAAGTTCTCAATGCTTCTCCAGCTACAATTTTATTTCAATGCATTATCTTTTTGTCATTCATTTATTTTTGAATGTTATTGTACCCCCAGATGCCATTTAAGTGTGTGGGAGTAATGAAATTCTTTATTGAATTATTGTAACATAGGCAAAAGCATGATAAGCAGTCATTAATTTGCTTTGAAAATGCAATGTGTATAGAAATCGTTTGGATGTCTTTTATTTTTCTGTATTACAGTCCAATATTTATATTTCCATTTTTTAAAAAAATTAATTTTGAATATAGGTTTAAAAAAAACTTTTTATTTCAATTTTTGATTAAATGTATCACAACATTTTATACAAATTACATTTTATGTAACATATTTATTCTGAAGTGATTTATTTATTCTAACATTTTATTTATTTAAAAATGTAACGTTTCATTTTTTTTCCTGAAAAATCAAATTTTAAACCATTAGTTTTATTAAATATTAATTTATTCTACAAATGTGTGTTTTTGTTTTAATTTTTGTGAAATAAAATTAAAGGGAATAAGATTAAATTTTTTAAGAGTAACAGTTGACAGAAATACATTGAATCTGTAATAAACTTTTATAAAAATGACATTTCAGTTTTAAAATCAGATTTCAGGTACTAATTCAAAATTAGTCTTTTAAAGTTTTTAGCATAGTTTATAGCTTTAGTTTGTTTTATAAAACTGGTTTATTTTCTTACCTTGTTGCTATTTTTAAATTTAATTAAATAAATTTTATTTTTTATGTTCATAATAGGATTTCTAGTCTTAATTTTTATTTTCTCTATGAATTAGTAATGGTTAAACAATTTCAAATTAATTAACAATAAAAATGAAAGGAAATTTGAATATGGATTAAAAAAATATACTTGTGTTTATTTTTATTCAGGAGGCAAATAATATGGTGCGAGATGCAAATGTGAAGCAAGCATATGCTGAAAAATTGCTAAAAGAAGCGAACTTAAAAGTATGTTTTTTTATTCATGCATTGTATTTTTGTATTTCAACTATATTAGTTGTATATTAAAATAACTAAACAATATTTATTGCATTTTAAATGTAGTATAATTTTACTTATGCACACTGCAGTAAGGTATTTGTTAGTATATTAAAGAATTACGTATAATATAAATTGACTATTATTTTGTCTTTTAGATTGAAGTTCTTCAAGCAGAAGTTCAAGCTTTGAAGACTTTGGTGATTACATCTACCCCCAGTATGCCAAATCCTCATTTACACCCAAGATTGACAAACGCCACAATGGTGTTAGATCCTTGTTTACTCAAGGTCATAAAAGATCTCCCAGCAACTATGAATTATGTTCTTTCAGAGAAACTCCTCCAGGATCTCCAACTAAAGAAGCAGCTTTTTCCAATTTCAGTCCAGATAATTATGAAGTATGTTTCATTCAATTTTATTAATCTAAAATCTCTTCAGAAATTTATATTGAAGTATGGGAATATCTTGGGAAGCCCAGTGGCTGAGTGGAAATGTATTGTGCTACCTCGCCACAGATCTGGGGTTCGAATCCTGGCTGGGCAAAATCGACTCAACCTTTCCTTTCAGTGGGTCGATAAATGAGCACCAAGATTGCTTGTGAACTAAACACTGGGGGGTTTCATGTAAGATTGATCACCTGACCGGAACATCTTCTCATGCACCTCAGTGCCCAAGGTCACAAAACTGAGATGGGGCAGTAGACCTTGGCCTTCATGGGCTGTTGCACCACTGAGTATAGCTTAGTTTACGGGAATATCTCAGTACTTTTAATTGATTACACATTAAAGTGCCATATTAAATTAATCCACACTAAATGAAACATTATTTTTTTAGGAAAATAAGTAATAACCAATTTGTATGTATTTCTGTTGGAACAAAAATATTTTTATATTTTTACTTAAAATTAGTAAAAAGTAAGGAAAAGGTGAATAGAGTAAAAATACTAGATAATTGAATAAATTTTTTGTACCTTTTCTTCCTTGTACATCATACAATAACACAGAATACCATTTTGTCTTTTTTTTTCATTTCTTGGGATGTTTAAGTTTTAATTTTTTTGTAACATTTGTACTAGTATATAATTAGGTTCATGATAATTAGAGATTATGATAATTTTCCCTTTTTCTATATGTATTTTAAAAACATAAGAAAGGAATTTTAGATTATTATTAAATAAGTATTAATACATTATATTCTTTCATTGTGATTATAAACATTTATACTGTAATTTACTAAATTGGCAACATTTTTACTTTTCCGTATACTTGGTATACATTCTAAATTCATATTGTGATGTATAAAATTTTTAGGTCATCAAAATTATTACTCCTTGTTTACATTTATTTTGATGTAACTTCATTGGTATCATCTGTAATTGTTATTTCATATATGCAAGATATTTATTGCTTTTTCCTTGTAATATCTTTTATTTTTCAAGTACACAATTGATCCCTATGTGAGTTAATAATAAATTAAGTGAACTAGTTAAGTGGATACATTTTTTCAGGTTTTCATTAACTTTGATATGTGTAAAACTTGAGGTATAAACTGATGTTTTGGATGCAGTGAAATTGAAACCCCTGGAGCGGATACTGAATATTAGCCTACTTGCTTCTATTTTTACCTTTTACTGCCACCAATAGATATAACTTATGCATATAGAATGTTGTTTTTTCATTGTTTAGAAAGAAATATAAAGAAAGGTTCACAATAAGTAAATTAAACTACCTCTGCAGTTCTTGCAAGACTATTTTTTTTTCTCATTTTATATGAGAATTTTTATAGCTTAATCTAAAGATCATCTTTTTTTCTTTACAAGGTTGATCCTGTGTTTCATCAAGAATTTTTAGAATGGCATCAGAATCCAAAACTAGATAAAGATAACCCTTTCCTTGCTAACATCTATCAGGAAGATATTTTACCTTGTTTAAATTTTACAAATAAAAAGGTAATGTTAATTTTACAAAATCTGTTATGTAATATAAATTAATGTTTTAATTTTCAATTCTTTTCATTAAATATATATTGAAATATATTCTAGTTGTCTGATGCTGTTTTATCTGCCATAGAAGAAAATGCCATAACTATTGAACAAGTTAATGGAAAAAATCCATTCCCAAAGTTAGTTTTTAATGTACTAGTGTTCTTAAAGCTTAATTATGATTCCTCTTTATTTTGCTTAATGCTAAAAGATTATCTTAAATTTAAAGGTTTTTTGTTTTAATTATTTAATAAATATTGTGCTTGATCTATAAATTAAAGTTTTTGTTGCTTTTTTGCATTTATACAGATCAAACTCTGCTAAAAGGTAATTATGTGTTTCATTTGAATATTTATTTATTTTATGATTTTAAAAGTAATTATTAAGGATAATAGAATGGTATTATATATATTATGTTCTTATATTTTATAATGATAAAATTAGTTATGTTTAAATCTTTATTCCATGTTTGTGTATGCAGTGAAAATCGTTATAACATGAAACTGAAGGGACTGAAATATTTTTTGTATTAAAGAATATTGCAAAAAATTCATATATTCAACAAAATTAAGTTTATTAGAGTATATTTTATTTACATATATGTGTATATATGCATGTATTTAATAAAAATCAATGAAACAAAAACATTCACAAGAACCTAATGAAATTTAATACAAAATTTTAAATTTTTTTGAAAAACAAAATATTTATTGTTTTTGGATAATAATCTGATATTTTTTCTTTGTATTGTCCTTTTTTACATCAAATTGTCAACAAATTTTTAGATGTTGTGCATTCTTTTATTCATTTCACCATTAGATAATAACTAAATAACTGTCTAAATAACTGTGCATACTTTACACATGATGTTCCTCATTTCGGGTGATGTGGGAACTGGAGCTGCATTATTCATTTCATTTTTGTAGTTGGAATCTGCATCTAATGATATTTTTGAGCTTGGATCAAAGTCAAAAACGTCTTTGAGGTAATTTGGGTTGTACATACATTATCATCTCTACTGCAACGAATTCTTCCGATGATACAGTAGGGCAGTTCAATAATACAGAAACTTTCTCAAACATTTCATTGAGTGTCTGGTGTTTTCTGTATTTTGTTCATTCCCAGAAGGAAAATCTTTTCTTGTTAAGTGGTTTTTGTTTCGTGTTCAGAAGAAAAAATGCATGAAAATACATAGTAGTTTGTAGGGACCATTGTATTATTTCATGTTAACTGATATTTCGTCTTCAGCATTTTTTGTGTTAAACATACTTCACTGTATTTTCTGTTTGCAAATGCGATATTTTATAGCTGTAAGTATTAATCATGCCTCAGGTTTTTTTCCTTGAAATAATCCTCATAATTTGAGAATAGGTATATAAATGTTTATTAATTTAAAATATGTATGGTTTCTGATTATGGTATTTTTTGTAGACGGTGTTCTTTATTAGAAGCTCCCAAAATTTGCAAGTATCGAATGAAGATTTCAGAGGATCCAGATTGGTACTACATATCACAACTCTGTAGAAATAGAGTCAGTATTGCATTAAATCATGATTTTTTAAAAAATTTATCTGTTATTGAAGTAATATATTTTTACTTACATTTCTTTTTTTATTTTATAGATAGCAGCTGTTTGTGATTTCTTTTGCTATATTAGGTATATTCAACAAGGACTTGTTAAAAGTGGTGGTGAGTATTGTCACATAAAGTATTTAAAAATAGAAAATTTTGAGATGTTCCTATTTTTTTATTTTATTGAAAACAATATTGCTGATAAACTGAGAGTTAATTTTTAAAGGCTTTAAGAATCTGTCATAAATTGTTACTTATTTTTATACACTTTAATTACAATGCTTCAATTTGCATTATTTATTGTTTATGTTCATTTTATGCTCAATGTTTTAAAAATGTAGATTAAATTTGTTGTCGGAAAATTCAATAGAGATTTTTTGTTCCAAATTTCAATAGACAGTAGTTACACTTAAATTGTGTATTGTTGTAGAAAATTTTAAACAAAGATTTTCACATTTTTTTAAATAAATTGTTTTTTAAATTTAAAAACTGGGTATAATTTTTTTTTGTCTTAAGCAGAAATAATCAATATTTGTTTTTATGCCATAAAATAAAAAAAAAGACAAAAATGTGCTGTCTTTTTAAAAAAGCAAAGTTCCATTCATGCTCATTCCATATTAGGCCATTGTTAAATAAACTGGGGAAGATTTAGAAGAATTAAATATTGTATTTAAAAAAATTTTAAAAATTTAAATAAATGAAAACTTTTTTAAACAGCAATTATTCGGGGAAGATGCCAAAACGCAAAAAAAGCAAATCACCCCCTTTTTAAGGAAAATCCAAAATTTTTCATAAAATGCTATCAATTTACAGTACAAAAGGGGGAATTTTTTCGGGGAAGTCCGGGGGAATGTTACTTCTTTCTTCCCCCAAATCCCACCAAACTTTTTCTTTTTTTGTGACTTAAAAAAAAATGTTAAATTTTTGAAAAAACTAGATTAATTAATAAGATTAATTATTAATAAAAATATTTAATTTAAAATTTTTTACCTACTATTTACATAGAATTACAATTAGTCTTAAAAATCTAATGCAATGGGGATCCTTGTGTGCATTGCTGACTTCCACCATATTTTTATTTGCCATTATGTGAAATCCCGCTCTATTTTGAGTACTTGTGTAATAGGCCACATTTTTTGAAAATACTCCACTGTCTTACCTTTCCACAAAAACCAGGACCTAAATGTTAATTATTTTTCACAACAAAATAAGATAAGAATATTGCAAATTGTAAACAATACTATATTATTTCTGAGCATGCATGATCAAGATTAATTCTATTTTAACATTGTGGGAATGGTTTTCCACTATTGGCTGCATGTCGTAACCTTTGCCTACGGTTTTTGATTTGTTGAAATTGGTCAATAGTATAATGTATAAGAACTGAAATATATCATTAGCATTCCCACATAATTTCTGTGAAAAGTTACCATTTTGAGTTTTAATTATAAAAAATCTGTGGCACATTCACTCTTGCTTTCTTTTTAATTATATGTATTTTATGTAAGATGCTTTATATATGTATTATGCACAAATTAATGTGAAGAGCATCTGGCATAAAGAACATGAAATTAGAAAGAAAATATGAGTGAATGTATCAAATTTATGTAACAAAAATTCAAAATGGCATTTTTTTTTTCCTTTGGGAATTCATCAATAAAATTGCTTTATATATATTTTTTTTTAAGTAAATCTATGTTATTTGCTTTAGACTGTTATATTTTACTGTGAGAAATTTTCTATTGCTTTTTTTCCTTGCATTTTATTATTATTTATTTTTTCAAAATTGAAAATTTTAAGAATCTATTTATTGTCAAAGATATTACTTATTTAAAATCATAGTGTCATTTCCTCGAGTTTTTTTTTAAATGATTTAATTAATTACAGCTCCATTATTATCAGTTAAAAGATAATTAAAAGTACATTTAGCAATTGTCAACAAGTATCACTTATTGTAATTAAGCAATAGCATACATTTTTTTAATCTTCTTTTTCCTGCGTAAATGTTATTATAAAATTATTGTGCAATTAATTATAAAAGTTCAACTGGTCCAATTAGTTTATCAACAATAATTCTTTAAATTGAACAGTTTTTAATTATTTATTGAGCAAATGTCACTCAAAAATTATCACTTATGTCATCAATACATGAGCTGTCAGTATTTTTCATCAATTTTTTTGAGGCCAAATTTTTTGGAAGTATTACTTCCATGCCAATATCGGGGAAATAAGCACTGGGGGAAATTGCATAGACTAACCACCTGAATGGAACATCGGCTCATGCTCCTCAGCCCCCAAGATCACAAAAACTGAGTTGGGCACAGTAGGCCTTGGCCCTCTAATGGGCTGTTGCTCCACTGAATTTTGTTTGTTAAAAATACCACTTAAAGCAGAGAAGATGTCTTAATGCTCAGCTGTCATAGGTTGGCAAGAGTCACCAAGATTATAATTCAGGGAATTGACCATGCTAATGTGGATGATATGAGATCTTGGACAATTATGATTTGTTAACTGTCTTAAGCGTGTGGCAACAGCCTTTCTTGGAACAAAAGTGGTGTTCATTTTAAGGATCACCTAATTCTTGTCTTTAGATGTCACTGATGGTTCTTATTTGTGCTTGAAAATCATATTTGTGAAAAACCTTAAAGAATGAAGAAATTTCCTTGTTGGTCTTTGGGCTTTCAAAGTTCCTTCCTTAACAATTAGATCTGCATAGTCATTTTCCATGTAGTTTTCAATAAGTTAATACAAATATTAAACATAGTGAATAAAAAGCACAAATGTAAAATGAAAATTACGTCCAATATTCAGATACAAACATGTGGCTCATGCTTATAAAACCTGAAGAAGAGAAAACAAAATTAATTCTGAGTTGTCAAAATAATTCATGAAGTCACAAGATAAAAACAAACACTTGTTTTCCATTGAATTCAAAACAAACATTAAACTAATTGTACTTGTTCTATTTGTAAAACTTAGATAAAATTTCATATTTGGGGTAAAGATTTTTTTTAAATTTTTGGGAAAAAATTTCTTAAAAAAGTTTTTTTAAATTAAGGGGTATTTTATTATACTTTTAAAAAAAATGCTTTTTTTAAATATGTATTTTTTAAGAAAGTTTCTGAAAAACAAAACTTAATACCGAGTGCATGAACTGATTGTTGGAAACACAAGATATTTTTTTATGTGTGTTATGGCGTCACATGGGGGTTTTGAATTGATTGGCTAGAATCACGTAACTTTCACTATCATATGACTATGACATCACATGAATTAACCTTATAGTGAAAGCTGAATATGTATGTAAACACAATTTCATCTAGGAATTTTAATTAAATTGTATTCAAATAATGCTCTGGTTTTCCAATTAAAATTTTTTTTCTGTATTGAAAATTTAAATTTAACTAAATTTTTCCATTCTTAGTGAGTAGTTCATATGTTTTTATTTGTGAATAATTCATTCTTTTTTTCCCTCCATGTTTCTGTAATTTGCATTAATTCCTTATTTTGCTTTTTATATGTGGAATTTTTGTATTATATGTGTTAATTTAGATAGTAATTGAATGTTTTAATTTCTGTCTGATAGTTAAAAGTAATTTTGTAGCTGTATCATTGTATTTGTGTGTGTTTTCCAATAAATTACTTAATATATTTATTTTCTTTCAGTACATGAAATATATTGGGAAATAAAAAGGGGGAAAACTTAAGGAATGTTTCATTAAAACGGTATATTATTTTTTAAAAGGGGGGCTTTTTGGGTACTGAATATGGAATAAAGCCATCTAGGATTGTATTGTTTGCTTTTTAACTGAATTTTAAGTATACCTGAAGAGATAAGAACATTTATAGTAAACTTATTATTAAAAAAAATTGTTGTTTAATACCTTCGTTTGATATTAAAATTTTATCTACTTTGTGGACAAAGTAAATTTTAAAATGCACTCACAAATTAGGAAATTCTTGTTTTGGATTTCATTTAATTTGTTTTTTGGAATTTAAATATTTGTTTCCATTTTGTGTGTATTTTATGAATGTTTTATGTTCTTCAAAAAGCAATAATAATATTTAAGGTAGAAAAATTGTATTGTTTTAATGGATGATGAAATTAAAAAATACAGTTCGTTTTTAAATATGCCCTGCTAGAATATAAACTAAATTGTGAGTGGCAAAATTGTGAGAGAAGGGTTAAATTTTGAAATACATTAATGAATTTAGATATTTCAAGCTCTAGTTTTTCATTGGAATTTTTTAAAAAATTTTAAAATACTTTATTTCCTTCCACTTTTTACATTTTTTTTTTTTTTTGTTTTTTAAAAACGAAAGTTAATATTGTAGATGAAGTGTAGTTTTGTTTTTATGGAGCAGTGAAATTAAAAAATGCAGTCTTTATGAAATGAATTTGAAAAAATAAAAACTCAACTGAAGTTTAATAAATTCTTTAAATTTAAAATTTATACTGAATACAGAATGGGTAAAATGGTGTGGCATTAAATTGCTAATTTAAAAATCTAATTTAGTCTAAGTTTAGTTTCAAAAAGTTTCACATTTTTATGTAAACTAAAATAAATTATATTTCAATTTTTGTGATATTCAGAGATAAAGAAGATAAAAAAAAAAAAAAATGTTTAGTTTTAAATTATTAATATAAATCTATCTTTAGTTTAAAGAATTAATACTTATGGGATTTCTTGTATAATAATCATGAACTGGTGTAAGTCTATGGTACGGTTTATTGAAACATTAACAAAATTGTTGTAAGCAATAACTTGTATTTGTATCATTTTTTTTTTAAATTAATATTCAAACTATTAAAAATGCTCATTGATTTATCTATATTGATTTAACTATACCTAAACCAGTTAAAAATTCTTGTATTAAATTCAAAGAAAATTCTTTTGATGTGAGATCTTTTCATTATTTATAGTTTCTTTTAAGCATGAAATAATTTAGAGTTAGGAGTTTTTTAATGATTAAAAACTTACATGCATAGTTTTACCCAAGAGTTGTGAAGTCTGTTCATTTTAAATGGAAATTGCTATTTCATTAGATATATGATAAACTGTTTGGTAAATAAGTAGGCCACGTTAGCCAAGTGGCTATGGTTACAAGCTCATTGCTTTAAGTGTTGCTGTTGAGTTGTGGGCTTAAGTCCTTGCACCATTGAAGACCTGCCATGTAAAGGAGTTGATGCACATTAAATCTGTTTAGGCTGATTCCTAATATTGACGTGGTGTTAAAGTTTGAAGAATATATTGTCAACTCTGGTGTCAACTTCATAGCTTGATCATGATTCAGAATTACAATGTACTCAATCGGTTGAAGAGTATTTGATTCTCTAACAAGTTATTTTATACGTTATAACTTTTCAAGTTAGTTTGGATATTTTTTGTTAAGTAATTAAATCAAAAATATTTTTTTTTCAAATGGCAGAGAAGTTCGACAATAAAATAGCAATTGCAAAAGAACAAGAACATAAATATAAAAAGTCATTTCCTCTATCGACATCTTGCTTCCCAATATCTAAAAATATTTGTTCTGCAGAGAGCATTGCAATGGAGAATGTGGTTGCCATCCATGGCAAATTAGCCTCAACAGATGGGACAGTATGGATTAGAAGCCAGCTTGAACCTGTGTAAGTAGGCGGCAAGATAGTCATGTTCTATGAAAAGGTAGAACTGAGCTATGGCTGCATTGTGTGGCCAGTCGGAGATGCTTTCTGGGTCAAGAACCTTCCACTTTTTGTTAGAAATTCTTTTTATGAGTTGCATGCTGAAATTAGTGAAGCCTTTTCTTTTAAAAATTTGTTTAAAAGGGTTAAAAAAGGGGGGGGGGATTTTTGTAAATTTTGAACAGAGGCATCCTTTTTGGCCAATAAATCAGCCATATCATTTCCTAAAATTCAGTAGTGAAAAGGTATCCATTGGAAGGTGACAGATTGGACCTGCTGTTGTAATTTTTTAATAGAGAGTTTATGAGCAAATTATTTATAGGTTTTTATATTTGAGTTACTGTTAAAAATATGGGATATATGTGCTGCGGTTGGTGAATGTGCTAGTCTGAAATTTTTGGGATAAACTTTAAATAATCCTTTTTTTACTCTTGTCATTATAGAGTTTTTGATAGTAGATGGAACAATTTTACATATTCAACATGAGACATCTCTACATAAAATTAGTGATAAGACTGTATTTTTTATTTCACATTGGCTCCACTTGTATTTTGTTGATTTAAGATGTTGAATCATTTAAAATTAAATGTATTTATATGCCATGATCTGTTACTAGTCTTTGTATATAATGTTATTGATCTGAAGAATGTTCTTATGTTTGTAAGCATGGAAGTCTGATTTTATAGAATCTGCAATCTGATGATTGCTACTGTTATACTTTAATCTTCTCTGTGTGTTTCTTAAATCCATTGGTTAAAAGTTTGGTTCTGAGAAATGTGATAAATTAACCATCTGAATGTTTTCTACCTCTTTACTCTTTTGTGTTATTTCTGCTTGGGGGAAAAATGTATGGTTCTTCATTATATTGTTGATAATGCATCTCTTAAATATGTGTTTAAAGTTGTAAAATAATTTTTCACAAGAGAAATATTAATATTTTTTTGGACTGTTTTAATTTCAATAATGCACTTTTTGGAAATAATCAAAATAAATTGTTTCATAGCTAAAAGCTTCATCAGTTCTTTCATAGCCATATGTAAAGTAACTTTAAATTGTCACAAAGAACCATTATTTATATAATTATGTGAGTTATATTTGTGTACATTAAGTAATAACCATTTATTAACAGTTCTTCAATGATTAATAATGCAAATTTATTTTTGGAAAACTATTAATTGTTCTGTATTTGCATTAGTAACATGAAACATTTTTAAACTTATAGTTTCTTGAAACATGAATTTATTGTAAAGTTTTAATAATATAATATAAGTATTTTATATCAAAATACAATTTTTAATTTATAATTATCTATCCTTTTCTTTTTTTTTAAATGATACATTCTAGAATTATAAAGATTTTTTAAAAATAGAATTATAAAGATTGAAAATAACTAAATTCTTATCACGTAGATATTATTGCATGTTATAACATGGAATTTTTTTTGCTGTTTTAAAATGTTTATACTATTTGAATCAATATCCTTAAAATATATGGTATCAACTTATATTGTTTTGAATACATGGGAATATTATATTTGAAATGGGAATTACTTTTTTTGGGAAATGTACTTATTTTTTTAGAAGCAAAAATTCCTAAATATGCATTTATTGTTGTTTAATTCTGTACATAGTATTCCATTTCAAGTGATATGTATATATTTAAACTTTTATTTCCACATACATTATTCTCTGATTTTATTGAAGACATTTTATTTATCAATCCTATTTATGTTACCATTATATTGTATGCTGGATTCTAATATATATATAGGCATATAATTTTTTTCTGTACATTCCTTAATTTAGGAAATATTCCCCCTCTCACAAGGGTTTTTCCCTTAAATATATAGCATATGATATTGCACATCTTAAAATGTAAATATCATTAAAAAATAACAGTAAATAATAAAACATCACAAATATCTGAGATTAAAAAAAATATTTTTTTTAGGGAATTTTAATATTTTTTTCTTAATGTAAATTGTTATCTGTAAGTCATATACTGTTGGATCTCTATTTAACTAAGTCGCTAAATCCTGAAAAAAGCTCGTTATGTGGAAAATTCATTAAATAGAGATTCATTTTTAATGTACTTCATATGTTTGGTTCCCGGAAAAAGTTCATAAAATGGAGGTCCAACTGTATTTTAGTTCCCCCCTCCTCAGTATTCCCCAGTTTTTATTTCTTAGATCAAAATAATTAAAACATTTTTATTTGCATCGAAAAATGATACATTTATGTAATTTTTATTTAAATTGACCTAAAATGTATTTAGTGGGATTTCAGTTAAAATATATTTTTAATTTTGTCAACTTCTTACGAAAGAAATCTTTAAAATATCCATTTATCTATTTTTCTCCAGGCTCTTTTATTAATATTTTTGCAAGAGGCTTTTTAAATTAGATTTTATAGATAATGTTTTGGAATTGTTGGATAATAAAGCTATGTCAGAAAAATATTTTTATTCAAAGTTTGGCTTGTAGAGATGACAGAATTTCATAATATACAGACAGAAAATTTCAATCTAAATGTTATGTAGGTTTCTAACTAAGTATATTGAGAGAATGTAAGAATGAGAATAACACTTTTATTTACTGGAATAATTGGAATATGCATTTTTCGGCATGAAGATTGATATTTGTAAATAATAGTGTTTGAGATAATGCTTATTATCTACCATTTGGAAAAAAATTTTAAACATATATAATTTAATTTTGGTCAATGTTGATCAGTGGTCTTCAAACTTTTTTGACTCATGGAACCCTTAGAACTCAAAGGTGTTTTCGGGGAGGCTCATTCCTCTATTACACATACACTTAAAAGAATATATTTTTAAATATAATATTTAAAGAGAAAGAGTATACCAACTCAAAGATATTTTATGTAAAGATAATTTTTTTTAAAGAAACTCTTGTATTCGTTAATAAAAAATTTAATGTAATTTTAATATAATTTACTCATTTATAATATAAGTTTGTGTGCTTACATTTTTTTACACACACTGTCTAAGTCTGTTGAAATTATCTACATTTTCATTTTATATTTTGCATTTAATTTATTCTTATATTTGTTTTTGCAGCCTCTCGTGTTGAGAGAAATATTTCTAAAACACAATAGTTGTTCTGAATGCCATTAAATTGTTAATAGCCGTGGGATAAAACCTATGAACTTTCAACCTAAAATTTAGATGCTTAAATTTGGTTTTTAATGCCGAATCCGATGATGTGTCAATAAGTTGTAGGTATTTTTTCCCACAAATGAAAATAGTGCATTTTCCATTTGAAAATTATTTAGTTTTGCAAAACATTAAGAATATAAAATTGTGTTTCGAGGAACCCCGGATACTAAACAATGAAATATTCACAGTCTAGTAGGTAATACATATAAATGAAAAATGTATTAATGTTCTTTTATTGCATTATTATAAAAGTTGCAAAATAAAATTTTTATCCTTTTTATGACTTGGTTGAGCTTTAAATACTTGTGGGTTTTCAAACTTTATTGAGAATGTGAATCCATTTTGCATACATATTTATAATTTTTTTTCCAATTTTTTATTGTGACTTGTAGAACCGCTAGGTACGCCTCATGAAACACAGTTTGAAGACCACAGATGTAGATTATTGTATACCTTCTTTTTCTTAATTATCTGTTGAATTTTATTTTTGTTATATTTGTTAATCAATTCTGTAACTGGTTATTGCAATTGCAGATGAGATTTCTTCCTTTATTGCTCAAATGTATGTTTACTTCCTACTCGAGCTTTTTTTGTGTTGTTACTGCTGGTTTGTGACAGTGTAACAATGTTTTATAAGTGATGAATTAGAAGCAATTTTAGCTTTTATGTATATATGTTTCTCTCTCTTTTTTTTCTTTGTTTATAGTGTAACATGTTGATGTCATCTTTGCTTGTAAATATTGCCTTCCATATCTGCTTTTCATTTGTGTAAACTTCAGTTTATGAATTTAACATGAATATTCTATGTACCTAGATTGCCTATATAAAATGTGTTAGATATTATATACCAGTATATCTTAATGGACTGCTCTTTATATCTATGTATGAATAGACAGTTACATAAGTACCTTCCATTATTACTTTTACAGTGCCATTTATTGTTGAGCATTCTAGGATTTCTTTTTTAATGGGTTGGCTTTCTTGTCGTAATAAATGTGGATATTTAATGTAATGATATTATATTGTCAAAATAAAATGGAAGGAATGATCACTTTTAGAGGTTGGGAATAAACTTTGTAAATCCTTTCTGAGGTAATTTATGTACTGTACTTCTTATTTTTGTAATTATTATCTTTTTTAATATTCCCGAAGTTAATGTAATGGGAATTGGAATGTCAACATATTTGTGGATCTCGTGATTTAAAATGAAGTCATATAGGTTCTGTTAAAGAGCCGAGTCAAGAGCAATGATATATAGTAAAAACCATTTTAAAAATATACTGTTTTTCTGTTACTGGTAATGGGTGATTTCTTTGACATTTAATGTGTCTGTCATTTAATATTAGTTTTCGTAATATACTTTACAACTCAAAAAATGAAGAATTATTGTTTTTAAAATGAAAATTTAGTACATTTTAAAATTTTAACCTATTTTTAAATTTAGTAATTATATGCTTTACTAAGAGTTTATTAAAAAAAAGTAATTTCACTGTCAAACTTTCATCAGCTATAAATTCTAAATAGATTTCAAGGATGTTCATAAAATTTCACAATCTTCTTTCTTTTGAATGAAATTCTGTTAAAATTTTAATATGTTTAATGTGCATTTTTGTTTAAAAGTTTAACTTGTGAGATATTCCTTTTAAATTCATATTGTTAAAGTGCTTAGTGTGAGTAATTTACAAAAGAAAAAAAAAGTTTAAATTATTGTTGAAAAAATGTTCGGAAAGTTATGCGTGAAATGTGTTATAAGAATATTATATCCGCCAAAAAAATCGGTATTAAAATGATAATTTTATTTATCGTTCTGAAACTCTTAAGTTGATTCTTGCTGTGCCAAATTACATCTGATCCCTATTTTAGGGTCAGTTTATTCTAGAGTATCAACAAAAAAATATATGATAAGAAAAAATTCGCAGAGAATTTTATTTTGTACAATACTGGTCAGTCGTATATCTATTTTAGATTTGTATAATACCTATTAAACACTTGCATTGCGTTTGTTAAAATAGATATTAAATATTGTATAAATATGTTTTTTAGTTGACTTAAGTTATTTATGTTATTCTTAGAAGTTTATCAATTTAACTTAAATTTTTACATTTTACTTACTTGAATTCCTGTATGTTTTGCTGTGTTCAATGGCTAGAATTACTTTATTATATTTATGTATACATTCTTTCTTAAACTTTAAATTATGAATCATACTATATATTTTTAACTGTGCTTTTAAGAATTATATTGACTAGTATTTACTATGTTGAGGATTTTTCAAGTTTAAATTCACTAACTTCAATATTTATTACATTACAGGAGCTTAGAATTTTCTGATATTTGTTACTGTTGCTCATAAATCATTTTATCTGATAATGAATGAATCCCATTTTAAAGATTTTTGTTGTGTAAAATGAGAGACCTGAATGAAATTCACCGAATTTTTTCATTTATGTAGTTGTATCCCTTTGATAAAAAAAACAAAAAAGAATATACACTACCCATCTTTCAAATCCTGTTTTATGTAGATATTAAATGCTAGTAACTGGTGCATTTATTCTATAGCAGCTGATTTAAAATGCATTGGTATGTTATCTTATGTAATGCATTTATTAATTAAGCATCTCATTGTTTAGCAGAAAGCTGTTGTAAAATGTTAGTTATAAAAAAAATTGTACAAACTTTATGTATAAAATGTATTATACAAATATATTTGTTTCTTTTATTTCAATAAATTTACGTGCAGTTGAAATGAAAAATTAAACTGCTTATTTTCACTAAACATTTCAACATATATATATATTGGCTGACCATTTGTATAATCTTTACAAATACAACTTTTTAATAAGTAAATTTGTCCCTAGTAAAATTTTATATTTAGAGTAATTTAATTACTGGTTTTTACAAATGATTTTTTAGACATTTATAAAAATCTAAATATTAAAATATGTTTATATAATTAATATCTTTTTTAAAAAATTATTTATTTAAAATTAAATATTTCTAAGTAAATCACCCAGAACTCAACCAGGATGAAGAAACACTTTAGTCGTGTTGACTTAGCTGGAATTCTTATATTCTTCGTTATAACAGTCTTTACAGTACATCAAAAAATATTTCTTTCAATTTAATATTATTAAAAACAATTGTTTATCATTTTTATTTAAACTCACACATTTTATATTAATATTATTAAAACATTATTACTATTTACTAATATTCATTGGATATCCATGAAAAATTTGTCTTCGTTTAAAAAAGTTTTATAAACTATGACTTTATAGAGTGTATATTTTTTTTTTTAGTTCTATCCTTTTATACGTATTTTTTAGAAATTGGCAGGCACTAATTTGTGCAGAAATTAATGATTGAGAAATTTTATTTATGAAAGTATGAATTTCATTTTTAAAAGATGTTACTTTTTCTCAAACAAATTCAAAGAGCTCGCAATGGAAAGAATTTGAAAATCAAAACAAGTATAGGTTCCTACTGAATCCTTAAAATCAGTGTAATTTATAAGATTTGTTTGATCTTACACGACGCTAATTCAGGTATTTTTCGAGGAAATACTAAATTATTAAGTCTTCATCGGTAGCTATCATTTTGTTTCAGTGATCCAATGCAAAATTAAAACTAATTTCATCATTACTAAGTTATTCTTGTATTTTGTTTGTGCAAGTTTATCTCATTTTGCTATAATACATTATGCAGCTATTATATTGCAAATGAAATTAAAACGAAGCACATTCTGAAACATAATTTCTGAAGTTTAAATAATTTTTGATTTAGAATATCCTTATAATGAAGAATTTTCCAAATTTCTAAATCAATTTTATTTTTAAACCGTAGAATTTCTCTACCCCCCGCCCCTTTTAAATCAAAGTACAGGAAGTGACAAAAATAAATGTATATGAAATAAAATATTTGAGATATTTCATTTTGCACTGTTATATTGAACATAATTTTAATATATATATATATTTTTTCCAATTGTAAAAGGTAATTTTTTTTTATGCCTGAGAAAAGATCATTGTGTCTGGTAACTTCCAAGTGTTATTTCATTTTAATACCCTAGAGTTATTTTTCTACATGATAGACATAAATCCATAACAAAATGGAAAAAGGATAACTGTGCAGGAAAAATATCAAAAAATTCGTGAAAACATAATTATGAACTAAATAACTTACTATCTTAAGATTTTTTTTTATAGATAATGAGTTTGTATATAGTTATGCAAAATATAGCTTCCACAAATTGGAATTTACCTGTAAATATCTTTATAAAAATAAGTTCTTTTTTTTTAAGCACATTCTCGTTTTAGTTTATTCCATTATTTTATATATTTTCTTGTTTCTTTATCAAAAAGATTTGCGTCTAAATTTAACTTTTTGCAGGTTTATTTAATGCATGATGCAATTATAGCTTTTTATGTAAATTGACTTCTGCATTAAATTTTATTATTTTCTAGATTTCAATTTTGAGGACTGAATATTAAAATAAAACAGTGATTTGAATAATAACATAATAAATAATCTTAAATAAAAAAAAACTGAGTTTCAAGTATATTAGCAAAATAAATGTTTTTAAAAAATGCCTTTTTTTATTGCGAAAATTCACTTTTTTTTTTTTTTTTTTTTTTTGTTTCCTGGAATTTTGAACCTGTTCGCTTTTCTGCCGAAAGCGTATTGTGGCAGAAAAGATCGTTTTCGAGTTAAGAGAGAATTTCTCTTCGAATAATTTTCTAGTGAATAGGAGTGGTGTAAAATATGAAATGTCCCCTAGTTGTCAAATTTTACGATAAAAATAGATTCCTTACAAAATTTCGGTGGGTATAGGAGTTATTTGACGAGAAAATTTTTTCTCAACCTATAATAGTACGAGTTTCATTTGCACATGCAAATTTGTAATTATGGAATTGAATTGATGTGTTCCGTGTTTGCATGATTTTTGAAACTTCTATTGCAGATATATTATTTTTTTAAAGTTCGAAGTAATTGAAGGGAAGATAGTATAAGTAGAAGATATTAGAATCCACGAGACTTCGAGAAGTAAAAAAAAACACCTGGAATTTCTGAAAACACGTCCAGCTAATGTTAATTTAAGAAAAGAAAACTACATCTGATCTCATGACCAAGCTTTCTACCTACGACAAACTTCTTCGGGAGTATTCAAGTCAAAATTAGATGTCATTTCTCAAGCTAATGCTTGAGATAATCGGACAAGAGCCACTCAACGGGATTGAGCAAAAGAAGTGTTAAAGGTGTAACGTTTGTGCACAACTATAAAATCGGCTTTCCTATACAGATAGCATGACACAGATCACGTGCACTCCTAAACATTGCGGGGTCTTTTCATCTGACATCACCCCGTCAACCGATGGCCGTGAGGAATCCAACGGCTGGATTCCACACGTGTGAGCTGGAACCCCGAGTGTAATTCGAAATGTCAGAAACGAACCACCGCACCCCAACAAAGGAAAAAGACAGCCCGTTTTAAACACCAGAAAGATCAGATGTGTTGCCTCCTCCCTCACAAAAGTGGTCAAGGTATCGGATCGTGGCTGGCCTTGTCACGAGTTCGAGCTCAGTACCACTAAAGACCCGCCGTGTAAGGGAGCGATGCACGTTAAATCTGTCGAGAGCTCAAACGCCCTCCCGTTGGTGTGGTGTGGTAGTTAGGAGAGGGGATGCCAGCTCAGGTGTCGTCCACGTCACTTGACCATGGTTCAAAATTACGTGGTCCGTTGCCAAAAGTCCTTGTGTAGCTGAGCAGTGCGACGTTAATATTCACTCACTCACCCTCCCTCACAAATAACATTCTGAACTAATGAAATAACCAATAGTATGAATAACTTCTCTGTTATTGCATATACGGTAATTAATAGTTGTGACGTAAATAAATCAATTATTTAATTTCTTAGCTTTCTCGCTACCATTAATTTTCCCAAACGTTACAAAGGCTATTGTAGCCAAATAGATCAACGATTTATGTTTCACCGAGAAGGTTCTCGAAGGCAAAGGTCACTCCTATTTATTATTGAGACACATTTGCAGCCGTTAACCAGTTTGTTTTGCAATATTGAGTGGCTCGACACAAATTGAAACAATAATTTTTTTTTTATTAAATTTAAAGATTAATGTTGATTTTTTAGGTAAAATTAGCAATTGCTTGTTTATTTAGAATTCACACTGAGATGTGTTCGGGTACTCAATGAGCCTTTAAAACAGCCACTTCTAATTTGAAACATATTTCAGATATACTCTGTATAAAAATAGGGGTAAAATAATTTTACATGGTCGCGTTTAAGTGCATGTATGATGTTTCGAGTCAAATAATTTTGTATTTGTAAACGGAAGAAATTTGAAAAAAAATTTTGCTAAATTCAATATATATATATATATTTGTAATTAATTTAGGAAAAGATAATTATTTACTAAAGAAAACATGTTTATCTGGCTGTGAAATAAAAAGATTCGAGTGTTTTTAGTTTTCAAAGCAAAATGCCCCAAAACATCTACTATATGGGTGTCAATTAATCTAGACTCTAGTATATACATATATATATATATTTAAAAAATGAAAACTTAACATTACTAGATTTTAATTCTGCGAAAGTAGAAAAATCATAATTTTAACTCTGAAATAATTTATAATTTTCGATATATTTTGCAATGTTTTTAAGACTTAGTATTAAATATTTTGACTTAATTTTGCATTGTTTAACATAAACAGTTCAAATTTTCTATTTGAAATGGAACGAAAAATTATTTTTTAATGTCATCTGTTAATGCTATTATCAATAAAATGAAATTTTTTTAAAAAAATGGATGTTAGAAATTTTTGTTAAAAAATATAAACAAAATAAAATCAAGTCTCTATCAAAATACATTCAAACATGACAGTTAAATTCTTGTTATAAATCGTAGAATGATTTAAAGGACTCTGAATCCTTAACATTTATTAGATAATTAAAAGAAAAAAACATATATTTTTTGAATTATTTAAGCTATTTACTCTTTTATAATTAGTTTATTTACTAATGGCCGTTTAATTTTGTCTTTTTTTTTTTTAATTTTGTCTTTTTTAAAAAAAAAAGCTTGTATATTTTATTAGGCAAAAACATTAAGCAATATAGTAAATAGATTTGTTTTCACTGGAATATGTACTTTATTAAGTGGAAACAATTAATAAACAAATTCGAAAAAAAATATGCAGTACTTTTAATTTCTTCAAGTATTTTGGACTTCCCTTTTACACTTTTAGAATTAAATCATGAATCAATAAAAATATTGTCTGATGAATCTTTATACACATTTATATTTCAAATTCAAAAAATTTCAAAAGTTCTCATTCTCAAATAGCATTTCTCTTAGGAAATTCTAAAAAATTTCCTATTAGAATTTCAAGTAAGCAAAATATATCAATTTTATAGAAGCCTTTTCTACAGTTACTCATTTGTTTTGTTGTGAATAAAATCGTTCTGGTAATACCTTTAAATGCTTGATCTGTGATAACTAGGTCTAAAATTGATTTATTATTGTTAATTTAATAAATAAATTTTAATAATTTCATAAACTAAATTTAGGATCTATTAACATACAAATAGCTTTAATGATTGCATCATTAAATTAATTTTATTTATACGACGAATCTGGTTCGCAAAGGATTTGATTTGGATTTCAAAATTTATGAACAGAATAAGAATTAACTATTTAAGTTATTTATTTCTGCAAAAACAAACTAAGTTTTTCATTGCTTGTAATTTAGTATGAGAAATTATAGTTTAATTAATATGCATGATTTAATACCTGAAATCAAATTTATGTATAGGGATATTAAAAAATCTGAGCATTATTTTTATCACGTGTCACACACAGTAGATACGAATATTCATCTGTATCTTGTTCGAAACCTTTCAAAAAGTCAAGATAAAAAAAATAACTGAAGCTTTAAGGATATTACTGGTAACTTTATAAGGTTTCCTTTTTAGGAGATGCGCAAAAAATAAATTAATCTGATTATCTTGGGGAATTTACAAATACAGGGTAAAGTACTCGCTGGCTTCAGAAACAAGATGCTTTTCAAGTGCTTTGTATAGGTGATGCCACAAAAATTCTTTTGCCAGCACAGGCCGTATTTCTTATAAAAAATATATGAAAAGAAAGAAATAATGCACAATAGTTACGTACTCGTATGTCCAGAAAATTAAACAAAGGAATAATTTTTTATTTACATTTTAAACTTTCACATTCCGAAAAACAGAACAAAATGTTAAATACTTATTAATAATTTTATAATTATTTCGTGTAAAATAATTCTATTTAAATTTCTTTTCCTTATTTTGAACTAACTTTTAATTGACTATTTAAATTATACGGTAGTTATGGATACTATTTCAGTTGGGAATTCCCTTCTGTGTGATTATCGTCTGCTTTAATTCAATAATTCATTTAACTGTAATTTATATGATTATTTAATTTATTTACTGATTTATAATCGTCTGCTCTGTTAAAGCTATGTTGCTTAAGTTGGCATCTTTTGTAATTTTAAAATTAATGTTAGTTCAATCGTAGAAAAGAATTCTAATGCGTAATCGAAGCCGTGTGGTTGAACTAAATATGTAAGTAATTTTTATATATTTTCTAAATATCATACATCTGGAGACCTTTTTGCTCTTTTGAACGATTATAAAAATAACGAACAACCGTGGAATATAAACTTTGGTTACTATTATTTACAATGAAATCATATTTTATGATATGTATCGCGAAATGAGAGTGAAATGAAATGTCAACTTCATTATTTAATCGAAACTTGCAGTGAGGTTCCTAATAATTGTACAATTAAATGTTAATCCACACACACCTTTTTTAAAAGGTTTAAAGTATGTTCCGTAATTTTAAAACGAAAAAAAGAAAGAAATTACTTTGGTTTTTCATTAAAGTTTTTTGGGCACGTTGGAATCAATAGAAACTTCAACACTACTCTCTATCCAAATAAAAGTTTACGTACATTTAATTTTAAATCTTTCTTCCCCTTTCATCATGGCACAAATAGAATCATCACTTCACCAAATCTGCTAGTTCAAAAAATTTTCTCGAATAATGCTTTTTAGAATGAATTTCCTTTATAACTTTTGAATACTCTATAAGCACAAGAATAATCAAAAATTAATTTAAAACTTCTCATATAAGAAGTTCAAGAATTGTATTATATATATATATATATCATTTTAATAAAAACAATGGGCAGAATTCATGTGATGTCACGTTCACATGATAACTGCAATCCAATGTTTCCATCCATTTAATTCATGCGCTTCGCTGTTGCGAATTTTTGCTTTCTGCAGAAATTTTCTTTTAAAATGTTCATATTTGTCAACAATAATAACTCATTTAGGTAAACAAAATATACTTAATTTAAAAATCCAAATCAAATTTGAAATTCTATCTAAATTTTACAAGTAGGACAAGTAAAAGTCTAATATCAGTTTTTAATTCAATGCAGAACACGTGATTGCTTTTATCATGTACTGTCGCAGGGAAATGACGAAATTAGGAATTTCATCAAATCCCTAAGGGATATGATCAGTTAACGTGAGATGTTAAACTAACGTCTCTTCAAGGTCATTTTCCTGATGAAAGTAAGTGATTTTATCAAATCCCTGAACAGTTTCAGTGAAATGATGAAATGAACTAGTCAGGATTTGCATCGGCAAAATGTTGTCCGGGAGGGGAGAACATCTAGGGGGTCGAGTCCTTGTAGGTCCTAATCATACAGGTAGTAATATCGATCCCCTAAATATCAACCGCATATATTTAAAAAAGTGGCACCATAGGATTGATATAGGGATTATATAATATTTTAGTGCGTAAACAACCAAGAGGAAAGATGTTACACGTCAAAAAATACCAACCTAATTTTTTAATTATTTTTAAATTAGTTTCGAATAAATAATTTGTATTTCATTGACTATATATATATTGTTGTATTACTTACTTCTGCGTTTAATATGATGCACCATATTTATTAAATAAACACTTTTAAATTCTTGAAAGTATTATGTCATCATTTCGCTGAAACAGATCAGGGATTTGTTCAAATCTCTTACTTTTATCAGGGAAATGACCTTGAAGAGACGTTATTTTACCATCCCCCGTCAATTGATCCTCTCCCTTAGGGATTTGATGATATTCATCATTTTCCTGCGACATAACCATCGTTAATTTAGTCCATTCTTTTTTCAGATATCAATTTCTTTTGAAAAGAATTCTAATTTAATTCGCGTTACAAATAAATATTTATTCTAGGTAGATTGTTTTGTTTTTCTTTCAGATATTATAAAGATAATAGCCACTACTAACGTGATAAAATCCCGTTTTATTTTTTATTTCCCCTTTTTTAAATCTCATAATATACGTTCACTTATTTATTATTTGAGTAAATTAAGTAAATAAAAAGTAGGTCATTTCTAGATAAATATATACGTAATTAAAGGCAAAGTTTCTTTTGAGGAAAAACATTGTACCTTTTTTTATTAAATCCAGGTAACTCAATAAAGTATAAAGTACTTAGAATTTCACTTTTTATCGGGAATCTTTCAGGAAAAAGGGAAAAATAGTGCTTCTAGTTTATTTTTTCTTGTTCTGTTTCTTATCAAATAACGAGAAAATTATTATTCGATTCAACATTAATATCAAATTAAACTTTCAGTTCTTTTTCTTGTGAAATTTAATTATTCTTCTGCAATGTAAAAGTCGGGTTAGCGAACTAAAAAAATATTTCTGCATATAGTTTAAGTTCATGCATTCAATTTCGCTTTATTTAAGTTATTCTTGAGTACATCACCTTTAATATATATCTGAATGTATAAAAAAAGGCTTAAATTTAGAAGTATTATATGAATCATGTTTTTATATCTATTTGACATATCTAGAAATTTGTTCTCGATGCTAAATCTTGTATTATAAGATAAAAAATTTTAAACCGTTGTCTACTAATTATAAATGTTACTTTTAAAATAATTGTCATTAATTTTTCCAATGCACAAATATAAATAAGACATTTTTATGCTTATTATATTTCAATAATTGAGAATTCCTAAAGAATTTTTTTTTTCAAATTATTTTTTATTCACATTTTGATAATGATAAGAGAAGTT
This sequence comes from Trichonephila inaurata madagascariensis, assembly GCA_019973955.1. Taxonomy (NCBI): domain Eukaryota; kingdom Metazoa; phylum Arthropoda; class Arachnida; order Araneae; family Nephilidae; genus Trichonephila; species Trichonephila inaurata. Next base: position 177,191 of record BMAV01001289.1, on the reverse strand, counting down.
TCTAAATTCCGATCGAAATCTTATGTTTTTATGTAGCTCTACTTATAAATAATTTGCAATAGGCAAAATAATTTGAAAATTACTTAAAACATAGGACTTTTAGTGGATTTATTCACCGCTTTGAACTATTTTCCCAATATTAGATATAAAAGCAATATATTGACCGGGTTGTGTGGATTCGATTCTTTATTTCTTAAAAATCCATCATATAAACGAATATTGGGAGACTTATAAACTTTATATTGTGTGTGTGAGAAAAGGTATATTATATTAATTCAAGCATAATCCTGATAATTAAAGGTATCCGACTACGTTCGGAACAGTGATTTTAAAAAAGCGCATAAATATATAATCTTCATGATATTTAGTGTCACTTAGATTAGAATACATGTATAAAAATGTTTTAAAAACATTTCGACAAAAAAAAATTATTTAAATATAATATTTCGGCAAAAAATTAACTTAGAATAACCTTTTTTCAAAATGTTCTCCTTTTGTGAAAAATGCTTCTACTATATTGTAATAGTATTTTGCCTGTATATATTTCAGACTTCTGTACAGAGGCTCAACTATGATTTTTGAAAATTTCACATTATTTTCGGAGTTACAACCGATTGAAATAATTACCGGCGTTTTTTTCTTAAAATTTCTCCCCTCTTTTTCGTATAAATCATGGATAAACCCAATTCTAAGTTATATACTTCAAAAAAATTTTAGTTGAGCCTCTGTACAGAGGTCTGAGCTATATACAGGCAAAATGTTATTATAATAGAAGCATTTTTCACAAAAGGAGAATATTTTGAAAATGGGTCATCTTATGTTAATTTTTTGTCAAAATATTGTACTTAAATAATTTTTTATTGTATTACTATTCTTAAAACAACTTAATATACATTTTCTAATCTAAGTGATACTAAATATCATAAATACTATCCATTTATACGCTTTTGCAAAGTCCCGGTTCCGAACGTATTCGGATACCTTAACTACAATTAAGAAGCATTTCTTTGAAATTTTGCTTTATAGGGACATTGCAGTTTTAGTAAGATCAGTTTTCAGATTAATACTGTTGTTATAACTAAAAACTTTAAGTGAATACGAGCTTATCATGTATAAGCTTTTAAGCTTTATTTTAAAGTTGTAAAAGACTCATTATAGTGAAATAAGGTTGAAAGGTTCATAGAATTATTGATTATCTATATTATTAAAATCTGTAGGTAAACATACTTATGTATCTATGTGAGGCTATCTTCTCACAAACCGCTGAACGTAGAATTTGAAGAAAGATCTTATACCTGGGGAAATAAAGAAGGGGAAAGCCAGGCTAAACGGAAGGGAAACTGACCCTTCCGGCGGGGTAAAGACATGGAAGAAAATTCGAAAAAGGGAATTTTAATGACATTAATATAGAAATCGCACACACACCAGGGAGTGTTGACTCCGAGAAGGGGGAATTGTATCTTTCCAAGGGGCAAAAAGTTAAACACTCGAAAAAGCTCGTGCAATGCCGGCCCATGCAGCTAGTATTTTACAATCAAAGAGAGAAAATATGCTCTGAAGATTAATCAAAATAAAGTTATAAATAAAAATCAAACTAGGTAAATATATTTCAAATAAATACATACATACACATTTTATAGAAATTTGGGAAAGTTAACATTGGAAGATCATTACCCCAGGACTTCTTCAAAAATTTAATTTAACGGGTAATGCAATGTGCAGTTCTTGTAATCGTTTAAATGACTTGGAGCATATTTTATTAAGATGCGATAGATATACTCACCCTCGAAATCACCTTAAAGTTTTTCTCAAGATTGATCCTCGTTGCAATATCACCTTCAAAGAGTGACTGGAGAAAGCTATATCAAACAGATTTTTTATTCAGGAGATGAAATATTTTGACATAAACTAACTTATTGATACTTAATAGTTTTGTATGGGATAATAGCCTTTGTTGCTCCAAATCCCAAAGAAAGATATTAACTGTAACTGTAATTCTCTAAGGTCTGTCTCTGTAATTGTCAAGTCCCTATTGGAAAACCCATTATTTATAAATAATAAAAAAAAAACTGAATTCACATTTTTGAACAAATAACATGTTTTATTAGAGATTTTTGTCTGGGGGCAATTTAGTTATCTAGTATACGATGGCACATCTTTCAATTTTTCTTAGAGGATTTTTAGTCTGTATATGAGAAAAATCTTAACAAGAGAATTAATGCGCTAAGCAATAATATATTTGGCCTTAAAGAAAAATATTTTACTGTCTTAATGTCCTATTTAGTATTATATCGGTGATAAATTTTATTCGGAGTAATGAATAAAACTGTTTACTACTCTAATATTTAAAATTAACTGTTAATTGTTTATAATAAATATTTTATTAAAGTTATTTATTAATCTAATAATAAAATTTTCTTATCTGTGATACCAGTATATAAAAAGGATTATAATCCTATTTTCTTTGGGGTTTACATTTTAAATAAATGCATATATATTACAGGGAAAGAAATCAATATATGGAAAGCTTCGAAAGCCATAAACATTTTGAAAATAACTTTTAACTGAGAGAAGTAACTTAGCTTTACAAAAAGGTATTTAACTAAATTTAACAACATTTTCACACAGGTTCAAACATGTTTAAAGATATTGACGAAACTACATAAACAATGTTCAAAGCAAATTTCTGAGAAAGATTGTTTTTAACAGGTATAGATAATCAAAATCATGAGAAAACTAGTTTTTAAGTATGTAAAAAAAGCAATTTTTTTTGCCGAATAATTAGGAAAGAATTTAAATTTCGTGACTTAGAAAATCGGTTACCCATATGCATAAATCTTACACATCGGCAAAAAATCTTAAATAAAATCTGTAATTGGGAGGAAGAATGCAATAGAAATATAAAGAAAGAAAATGTATTACCCAGATTGATGAAAATATATTTCCAAAAAACAGCAAAAAAGGAATATACTTGGGGAAAGGGTCACTATGTCATTTAACCTTCCAGCCTTCAACTGGTTGAAAAAACTACTAGAAGAGGGTCAATATTCTGGCGAGTTTTTGAATGGAATCGTTCTCTAACTTTCAGAATTATTTATGACCGTTAAATAGAAAGTATCTTTATTACCTAGGCATAATTGCCAACCCCTCAGTGAGAGGTTTTTAAAATGGCTTCGAAATTTGACGAGATAATAATGGCTCTCTGCATCGATCCAGAATGTTTTTAGGAATTGTTTTAATGCAAACATTGAAGACCTTCACGGGTTATTTGAGAAACTAAAAAAGATTCCTTCGAAATTTAGATTTGAGCGTGATGTGTAAATGCAGCTTTCGCAATGGGGATATCTTATCTAGGAATTAAATGAAACGGGAGAGATGCTTTGCATTCTTAATCATTTTCTCAAGAATTTAATTAATCTTTCGCAAGAAGGATTTCGTGAATTCTATCGAGTTGAGGAAGGATATATTAAATATGATTAAACAAATGCATAGATATTATGTTTATGTAGAGGATGTGATTTCTAAAAATCCTATTTTATGTCTAATTTTATTGTAAACCAACGTAAAGAATATTATAGGAAGCCAAAATTCACCCAATCCATAATATATTTCTTTTTTAAATTCATTAATATTCCACAATCTTTTCAGCTTAAAATGTGTGGTGAAAATAAGCCTCGACAAATTAAACAGAATAATAAATAATTTTATCAGAAATGAGGAGCAAGTGCATGCTTTAAGTAAGAAGTCCGTGAAGTTAAAAAAATAACACATTAAATTTCATAATTCAAGTTAAATTTTCTAAAGTATGTTGGTTATATTTTTACTACTTGGGGAAAAATGCACGTCACAACGTTAATTTCTCCTCTTAACTGCAATTAAGAATAACATTAAAACACAAAACTTGAAAACGCAGTTCTTTTGATTTTTCCATGTCCAACTGGGAAATAGCATGCGAATTATTTATTCATATATATAAGTGTAAAATACGATTTAATTCATGAAGAATATGATTTAAATACTAAATATTACCTAACACATACCTGAGGTAACCAAATTGCTTACTTTATAAAATCTTAATGTTTTTGAAAGGCTTGGGAAAGGACATTTTAATAATTCTATAAAAGCAAATGTGTGTGAAATAATTCATATTTTTCAGAATGAGCTGATATATGAAAAAACACTCTCCCCCTCCCCTACCCCCAAAAAGCAGAAGAAGCTAGCTCTTTTCTGAAATAATAATAGGTTCCTGTGTTTTTATCATATTAAAAAACTTCGTTACACATTTGAGTGTGAGAGGCGTTGTTAACACCTTAACGAGCCATTTATTTCTAGTAATAGTATATTAAAATATTTGTGGAATTGCGATTGATTTAAGAAGAGAAATTCGTTTAGCTTATTAGATAAAATTAATTTTATTTTTAACAAACCTTTTTGATAAGTATATTTACTATTGCCTATTGGGGCCTATTAAAAAGAAGAAAATTAAGGCTTTTTATTTCTTTTTTGTTTTATATTTATAAAATAAATTTTGTAAATACTACAAACTGGAAAAAGAATTGTATGTTATATAAAGTTTTTTTTTATTCGTAGAGGACAAATTACAATATTATTTTTCATGAAAGTGCCAGATCTATGAGGAAGTTTTTAATCCTGTTACTATGTGGGGGAGGGGTTAGGTAACAATGTATGAGTTTATAATTTTCTTAATTTTCTGAAGTTATTAATGGATGACAGCACAAATTAAATATAATAAAATAGCTTACTATATATGGACTTTTAAAAATTAATACAATTGGTGGTAAGTATTCTTACCACTGACTTAGAAAGGGTTAAAAAAGATCGTAGTCTTAAAGTATTATCTAAAGTTATTTCTAATTTATCCAGTGAAGGAGAATCCTATGCGAACAATTATAGTTAATTTAGTATTTTTAGTACAACAGTTTTTATGGATAATTAAGTAACTTAGTATGAATAATTATATAGTAGTAGGCTTCTGTCGAATTATTTTTTTCCTCCAGTTTTTGAAATTATTTTTTAAAATATCTGAAACCCGGTAAGTCAAGGGTCGGCAAAATGCGGCTCTTCGCTTTGAAGTTTGAGGCTCATCAGTCTTCTACCTCTATATTTTTAAAAAAATTAATTATTCCTTTTAAAACATTTTTTTCCTTTTCTCTTTTTCAATTCCTACTATTAGTTCACCATCTACCAATGTCTTGTTCAAATTTTCAATCGTTAATAAAATACATTTTAAAGCGCTCATTTGAGCTGAAATTTTCTATACACGATTGTTTTGGATGTCAATACGATACTTTAATTATATTTAATAAAAATTAATTGTCACTTAATATTGTGATTTGGTCATATGTATATATATATTTATATTAATTGTATTTATTTGATAAAAATTAACTAAAATAAAATTTTTCTTTGTTGACCTAAGTAAGAATTCACTTTAAATTTTTTAAATATTACTTATTTTACTTATAATTATTTAGGGGAAAAATTACCTGTATTTACATATACTTTTAAACATTTGACTTACTTAAGAAAAAATTATTTAAGATTGTTATTTCTATATTATAAATTATTTTTCCTTGACAAAGTTTACTGAGAATTACTGATAATATTATAATTATTTTTAAAGAGTAGTAAAACTCCAAAATTTATCGGTAAAAATGCCGCCAAGGGAAGAAATACTTTAAAGTAATTTCCAACTACGTTTTCTTAGTTGCGTAAAAGAGTTTGAGATCACACATGATTTTGAACAAGAGATAATTGGTATAATATTAGTTTTTTTAGTTACAATAATTTTAGCAAATGGATGTTTATTGACTACAGAAACTTCATGTTAGTTTTAGTTTAATTTAGTTATATTATTTGAATAACCAAAATAATATATATTAAAAGCTGTGGTGAATTTTATGCTTGATATCAATTTTCTCTAAACGTCATTTTTTCACATTCCACGCATGATATTTTCAAAACCGTCCCATGAAAGTTGATAAAATTTTTACTAGAGATTTTGAGCAAGTCTGTACTCCAAATGACGAACCCATTTGAATTTTTATTGAAAAAAATTAAAATTACAAAAAATATATATATTACAGATGTATTTTTTAAATTTTAAAAATTAAATTATAAACTTTTATATTTTGTTAAAAAATTTAAAAGCTGCGAACAGTGCATATCACTTGCGGAAAGAGAACCAAAATTTCTTTATGTAATTTTCCAATTAAAAATTTACCTAAATTAAAAATGTGTTCAATGGATATGTTTTAAGTAAAGAAATACCTATTTGTTTATTCCTCCAAAATTTACATTCCAGGAAACAATAATAAACAAATGATAGAACTTTAAAGTTGTACACCATTTTTTTAAACTATTTTCGACTATTTAAGGTATCCGACTACGTTGGGAACCTTGATTTTAAAAAAGCGCATAAATGGATAATTTTCATGATATTTAGTGTCACTTAGATTAGAGAATATATGTATAAAATTGTTTTAAGAACTTTTGGACAAAAAATATTTATTTAAATACAATATTTTGGCAAAACATTAATTTAGAATAACCTTTTTTTCAAAATGTTCTCCTTTTATTAAAAATGCTTCTAAAATAATAATATTTTGCTTATATAAAGTAAAGACTTTTCCAGAGAGTCTGAGTTATTATTTTTTTTTTTTGAAATATTCACATTATTTTCTGAGTTACAACCCATTGAAATAATTATCGGCGTTTTTTTTCTTAAAATTTCTCCCCTGTGTTGTCGTAAAACATGGATAAACCCACTTCTAAGAAATATATTTCAAAAATTCTAGTTGAGCCTCTGCACAGAGGTCTGAGTTATATGCAGGCAAAATATTATTATAATAGAAGCATTTTTCACTAAACGAGAATATTTTGAAAAAGGGTCGTTCTATGTTCATTTTTTTTTGTCAAAATATTGTACTTAAATACTCTTTATTCTAATAATTTTCTTAAAACAATTTTATATACATTTTCTAATCTAAGTGACACTAAATATCATAAATATTATCCATTTATATGTTTTTGAAAAATCATGGTTCCGAACGTAGTCGGATACCTTAAAGATATGTGACCCCTTCACACATGTGACGGCCTGTTTTTTAAGCATTTTTATGAAATTGTTTTTGACGACCATTAAAATGATAAAACTTTACGTTTTTTATCATTTATTTATATGTATCTTATGAGTGTGTATATAAATTTCGAGCCAAAAATGTCCAATGGAACGTGAGTTATAAGGCTCTGAATACACCCGCCTCAAAAAAATGGACACTCACTTCCTCCACGATTTCGGCTGATTGGTTTA
>BMAV01001289.1:137098-160432 GCA_019973955.1 Trichonephila inaurata madagascariensis | reverse complement strand
AGATGTAATGATACAAATGTACCTTTTATGTTAATGTTACAGAAATATTTCTACTCAAAAACTACATTTTCTTCCTGATTTAAATATAAAGACAGTTTGTTGAAAGTTAAATCACCTGTACAAATTAAATTTAATATACAAAAAAATCTTCGGAAAAAATGTGTGACAAATTTCAGAATAGAGAAATTGAGTTGTTAATACTAACAACTCAAAATTCAAAACCTTAAATCCGAGTTTGGGTTTTGATAAAAAAAAAGAGAATGTATTACTTTATATCGGTATATTTAGCTGTGCTATTTTTAATGTGAATTAAAAAAATAACATGAGTCATAAAACAAAATGGCGCAAAATATAATGATACAAATGTATTCTATTTTAATTTTAATGAAAAGTAACACTTTTAATTTTATGTATTGGTTTATTTTTTAATGTTATATTTTCGAGGTCATTTTTTATCATTATCATTTTTTGTTTCAAAATTATTAAAAAAAAAAATTTTTCAAGAAAAATAAATTTCAATAAATGAGTATATATTCTAAAAAAACAGTGAATAAAAATAATTATCTTATCTAAATATTTGTTTTTATATAAATTTGAAATAATTTTTACTATCAAATAGAATACTTGTAACTTGTAAAAATAACATCAATGGAAGAAAAAGATTTCGTATGATATTCTCTCGAATAATGTCGTTGTTTTAATTGATTACATCGTATTTTTCATAGCTACTTGGTTATTTTTCATGTATCTCTTTTACTGTAGTTTTGTAAATGGTATTTTTTATATCTTGTTTTAAAAAGTTATATAACTATTCCATTTGATTTAGTTATGCTTGAATCATTTATATAACCATAAAATAGAAAAAGTACAAGTTATTAAACATTCAGAGTTATCCTAAATATTTTGTTTCCTAATTTTTATCTTAACACTTATGACTATAAACTATAGTTTATGAGCCCTAATATGTTACACGGATAGTAAATACAAATAGCTCTAATCCGGATTTTTAGTTGACCATTCAAGATATTCAGTTGTAATAGCAATAAAATTCAAATAATTTTATAGATAATCAAATATAAAAAACTCTCCATTTAAAAAAAATGAACTATTTTGTACAAAAATCTTCTTGCTTACTTAATAAATGTATTATGATATAAATCGAATCCGTGCATGCTTTTATACAATAAAAATTACTAGATGTTTCCTGTGACTGAAAAAGCATTTCATTGCAGATATTTTTCAGATTGATCTATAGAAGTTAGATTTCTTGAATAAAATAAGTATTCTCATATATATATATATATAAGTTAGATTATTTAAATTTATTTTCTTCCGTACTGAAATTCTTTTTGTTTTAATATATACACTGCTTTGACAATTGCTAAGAAACAGTTACATTTTTCGAAATAATTAACAATAGGCAATGATTGAAGAAATGAAACTAAGGAGGGATGATGTGCATTTATTATAATGCAAAATGGTACAGATATCGTCACATCGAGGAATTTAAAATAAAAATAAAAAATGCTCCTGGTATTGTTTCCAAACAACCAAAAAAAAAATTGATCTTCAGTTTAGAATGATGTAGACATGAATACTTTTTTTTAGTAAGATTGTGTTGACCACGGTCACTAATGCACATTTTGCATCTATTCTTCCCTAAAACATCAAGGTGTCCTTGGGGGATATTGTCCCACTCCTTTTAGAAGGCGGTTTTGAGCTCTTACACTAAAGGAAAGGGATGGTTCTTTGTGCAACACGTCTGTCAAGAGCATCCCAGGCATGTTCAATAGGATTTAGGTCGGGAGAGTAAGCAGGCCATTGCATACGGAGAATAGTTTAACTTTGCAGTGTGCCCAATACCTCAACGCTTCAGTGTGACCGCACTTTATCGTCCTGAAAAAGAATGTCTGGACTTACAATACCCCTAAAAATACGAACACGATCCTGAATAATCTCTCTGCAATACCGTTATGATGTAACGTTTCCTCGCTGAAAGATGTGAAGAAATGTTCTGCCATTATGTATGATTCCTGCCCACACCATCTCACCTGGGCCGTACCGATCACGTACACAAACCAACTTTTATGCATAACGTGTACCACGCTCTCCCCATAGTAATTGGTAGTCAAAATTTTAGTGTTGCCAACCAACATGTTCCTTAAACTAGCGTAATCTCTCTCTACGATGACGTGGTTGAAGTGGGATGCAATGAACAGGCTACCGTGCATGCAAACGAATTTGATTTAATCGCCATGAGATAGTTCTTTCTGAAACATGCGTACCAGTTGCGAGGTTTGGAACTATCTGGCTAGGAGTGAAATTTCTGTTCCTTTCGCCACGAGGGCTACATAGAGATCCTCTAAAGGTGTGGTGTTTCTACCACGACTCCTGGCATACTTTCACAATGCATTTCTACCTTCAACGGTCTTCTGTTATTGAGAAATGAGACTCTTTGATGCACCCATTGTAACTGCTACAGTGGTGACACTTTGATCTGCTTCCAGTCGTCCAAATGTTCGTCCACAATTTCAGTTACTCAAATGATGCCTTGCTGACATTTTGCTCTTAATTATTGCAAGAACCACAAACAAAATTTCCGAGAAGACATCCTTTATAACATCTAACACTATTTTCGTCAAACATCAAACAGCCTAATTTTTCGTATGAATCATGAGCTTATATGCACTGTTTTTTATACAGATGTGATATGGTCGATCTTTGGCGACCATATCTTGGGTTTTCAGCGTGAATTAGAGGTGTGGGGTTCTCGAAATGAATCGACATTTTAGAATTCTTAATATGACTTTATTAAGAGTTTAACTTAAATTTCTAATATATTGAACAAACTTATATTAAGTGAGAATAAACCAAAACACGTAGCCGTAGCTAAAACAGATCACGCAACTTGGATCACTTATCTAAATAATTATATTATCCGCCTACTTTCAATCCTAATAATATTACGAATTCTGATTTCAAATAATCTGTCCTACCTTGAATTCCGCAACAGTTCAATCACTTTCAGATAGGCTGTTGGGCTCGCGTGCAATAGTATGCACCTTGTAGTAATGGCTAGATATCCGTGAATCTTTGGTAGGCCGTCAAATTACACTTCTATCCTTTCCAAACAAAACTTTCTCTAAATTGCCATCACGCTTACTAAAACTTCTGTTCTTTTAAAGACTATCTTATTTGCATCTACACTGCATTTCACTTCTTGGATTTGGGTTGGAAAAGATTTGCCATTAATCTTGGCCGTCAAAGAACCCAGAGGTTATGTTACAGAAAGACGCGTGAGCCCGTCACACAGATAACGAGTTCTGGTCTACCACGCCCTCTGAACTTGAATTTACTTTTATTGGACAGCTGTCTGAGACGGAATTTTGCACAAATCACTTGTTCCTCAGCAATTGTCAAGTAGTATGTATCATGGTATAAACAAATTCACATTTTCTGCCTTATTTTGTACTGTAGACTGAAGATATATTGGAAAAATTATAAAATACAAATTAAAATTTGTTAAATAAAAATTTAATTTTCAAATATATATGTAAAAAATTTTTAAAAACAAATTCCATGGTTAATTTTGAGTTATTTCTTTAGTCTTGGGTTCTTTGTATTCTTAAATTATTAGAATAAAATTTATCTTTTTGCCTATCAGTTCTGAATTTTTGGCAGCATTATTCACATTTATCGAAGAGTTAGATAGAAAAAGATTATAATTTTAGTACATGATATTTGGTTGGTAAATTTTAATGAAACTTTTTCTTGAATCTATAATTTTTTATACACCTAATTTAAAGCAAAGAAGTTGAGGTATTTCACATACTATAATATATCAAAATAGTAAAAATCTGTACCAAAACTATAGTACTTTAGAATATTCAATATCATTTTAATTAATTTCAGTGAAATGATAAGAAACACATTCACAATAAATATATTTTAAAAAGTTTTAATACGTTTATCTTGTATTTTTTCCGTTTAAAAATGGAACATTTGATTTAGGGGGAAAAAAATTCTTAGAATTTCTTGATTCTCTCTGTTTATATTCTTTTTTAAGAAAAGAGCTAGACCATATTTTTATGAGATCATTCCAACAGACTATTTGAAAAAAGTATTACCTGCAACTCAACTAGTATAAGATAGTTTTAATCTGACTTGACTTAAAAAATTTGTTAATCTTGTCTAGATTTTAAGGTTCTTATTTTCTTAAAATAAATGTGCCTGTACTAGAAAGTTGTAGTTCTCTCAGAGCTTCGAAGATTTGAAGAAAAAAATCAAGGAAAAATTATTCCAATGGGAGTCAAATATTTATCAATTTAAAGTATAAAACTAGTTGTGTGCTGAAAAAAAGAGTTAATTTAAGATTTTTATAAATCTAATTTTCCATAATATTCACAAATTCTTCGACGTGAACTTAAAAATTAAAATAAATTAAGAAATATATGCGACCGCATGTTTCTACATTACAGTTTTATTAGCATAATAGTTTACTTGCTCATTTTAGCATTAAAAATGCTTATTCCAACTTAAAAAAAAAAAAATGAAAAATCAGAGAATCAACATAAAATAAAGTTCTTTTTTTTAAAGTTAAGGAAATCGAATGTTGTGTTGCTTAATTTATAATACGGGATAAAAAAAAGTTCTTTTTAAGAAAAATATATGAAAATCTTCTAAACAGCGCTTTCCATGAAGGCCATAATAATTGGCATAATCTGTTTACCAAAACATTAGTATTCAAATGTTTCATTTCTAACGAAATAAAAAAAAACCTGTAAATAAAAATATTTTAAAAATAATTTTTTCAGGGCTCAAATATTATATATATATATAAAGATTGTTCCATTAATATTATGTTTTCATAATTAAGTTATTTTCAACGTTTAATTACTGATTTTTACAAATTTATTCAATTATATTTTTTAAAAAAAACTATGTAGTAGTAATAATAATAATATTGTATAGTTATTTTACTAAAATATCCAGATATAACACTTAAATTATGAGGTTACAATAAAGTAAAGATTTATTTTAAGACTCAATGTGCAATTTTTTTCAATGAGTATATTTTTCTTGGCTTGTTTTTTCCCCCTAAAAATTTTATTAATATGTTATGATTTGTTAAATTTTTTAAGTTTTTTTTTCATGAAAAGAACTTTAATATTTAGAAATTCAAGGTATCCGATAGGTTAAAAGCTTTAACTTTGGAGAAATTATCGACATTTTTTTATGTATTTAATAAATTACTTGAAATCTTAACTTGTTAAAATTATCTTTCTTTTTTTTAAGTTACAAAACTTATTAATGGAATTTCAAACAAAAAAGTGACAATTTTCAAAGATTTAAAAAAAGCAGGTATTGAAGTTCTTTTTTATAAACATTCACCTTTTTCTATTTTTAAAAGTATTTATTGCCTATAATTTTAAAAAATTAGAAACGTATTAAGATACTTATAGGAAAATCTGGTTTATCGAATATATTTATTTTTGTTTTGTATGTAATTTTAATCTTTATGTCCATTTTCTGAATAACTGTATGTTAGAAAAATTACAATTCTTAACGTGTGATAACTCGAAATTTTCTTCGCATATTTGTATAAAATTTGATAGAAATGTTTTTAATACCGCTCTTGAGTGCCTGAACTAGGATTTTGGAAACCAATAAGTTAAAGGGGAATTTATTCATATGTATATATATATAACCAGAATAGAGAAATTTTAACAAAAACACCACAGTTATTATTTTGATTGATAGTAACTCTGAAAACAATTGGAAATCTTCGAAGTTCCAAGTTCTAACTTTTTAGAGAAGTTTTAACTATATATAGGCAAAATATTAATATTATAAAAGCATTTTCCATAAAAGGAGAATATTTTGAAAACGCCAAAGAATTGCATTTAAAAATTATTGTTATAATACAGGGATGGCGAACCTGTAGGGATCAACGTGTCATAATATCTAAAGAAATGTTTAATGAGGTACAGACGTGCCGTCAAATAATTTTGACTTGTGTGTGTGATTATTGGAAAAAGTAATAAAACTAAATACACAAACAACTCACAACTCTTTATTTACTACGAAAAAATACATTTCGTACTGTATAGTAGTAATGTTTTAGTAATACGTGTATAATGCAAACTAAATTAACATTACTGAACTTTTGTTGTTGCAGATTAAATGACAAATAACTTATATTAGAATTAGATAAGATGTGTTACTTTTAATAGAATGCATGCTGAATTGGAGTCATTTGCCAAACGAGTCTTTAATGTACTTCATCCCGGAAAATAGTGACTCACAGGCATAGGCAGATGAAGATAAGGTTAAAAAAGCATGCGACAACTTCTTAAAACAGTTAAATGTGTTTCATACACATTCGTTATCTACATATCACTTTGTCGCATTAATTAATCATGTCATTTTTCTCGATGCACCAAGTTTGAAATTCTGTGTTATACTTATTATCTTGCACTTTTATTTATTTATTAATTTGCTGAACTAGCCATGTTAAATAACAGTTAAAAATCGTAAATATAACACAAACAAACTTTAAGGTATCCGACTACGTTCGGAACCGTGATTTTGTATAAATGGATACTATTTATGATATTTAGTGTCACTTAGATTAGAAAATGTATATAAAATGGTTTTAAGAATACTATTACAATTAAAAATTATTTAAGTGCAATACTTTGACAAAAAATGAACATAGAATGACCCATTTTCAAAATATTCTCCTTTTGTGAAAAATGCTTCTATTATAATAATATTTTGCCTGTATATAGCTCAGACCTCTGTACAAAGGCTCAGCTAGAATTTTTGAAATATATAACTTAGAAGTGGGTTTATTCATGTTTTACGACAACAGAGGGGAGAAATTTTAAGAAAAAAACGCCGATAATTATTTCAATGGGTTGTAACTCTGAAAATAATATGAATTTTTCAAACATCATAGTTGAGCCTCTGTACAGAGGTCTGAGCTATATACAGGAAAAATATTATTACAATAGAAGCATTTTTCACAAAAGGAGAACATTTTGAAAAAATGTTATTTTAAGTTAATTTTTTGCCTAAATATTGTATTTAAATAACTTTTTTGTCAAAATGTCATTAAAATAATTTTATACATGTATTCTAATCTAAGTGACACTAAATATCATGAAAATTATTCATTTATGCGCTTTTTTAAAATCACGGTTCCAAACGTAGTCGGATACCTTAAGTTACAGTTTTATTTACGAAATTTACTATTCTATGCGTAGACAAACTTAACATCATTTGTAATTGTAGTCCACGACGTAATTAAGGAAAGGCAATAACAAACAAGTGTGCTCCTCACCACCCCACGACCAATCACTCGCGTTTGTTTGTAATAATTCGTGTGAATTTTGTTATTTTGAACTAAAATGCAAACCATATTGATCGGTGGCGTGCCAAAAATATTGTGTCACATGCCGTCAATGGTACGCGTGCCATTGGTTCGCCATCCCTGTTATAATATTTTAAAAACAGTTTTATACGCATATTCTAAATCAGGTGACTGTAAATCCCCACACAAAAAACGTTATCCATTTAAACGCTTGTTCAAAATCACGGTTCCGAGCATAAACAGATACTCTAAAAAAATGGCCATTTTCATAGGCTTATTTCATTTTTTAAATGAAGCACAATAAATACATATCGGAAATACACTTATTATATCATTTTTAAAGACAAAAAAGAATTGAAATAATCCCCAACACCGATTATTTATATTTTTTTTTAAGATTCTTTTTCACCGTCTGTTATAGGCTCTCTATCCCTCTCTCAAATATTTTACCGAAGCTTAAATCGTCCAACAGGATAATAGAAAGTTCCAGAGAGTCCTCTTCGCTGATCAATAACATATTTTCTCCGGAACGTTTCTATAGCAACACCTTAAGATTAGTGACAAACAAGGAGGAAAAAAAGATTTGTAATTTTTTGTCTCCGAAATATTCCTTATTTAAGAACAAAATAGCAAAAATATGATTTCTCGTTAAAAGATTTTTGTTAAAACGACAAACGATTAAAATATTTTGATCGTATTGCTACATTCAATAGAATTTTTGCTAATTTTTATCAAAAATCATTATTTTTTTTCTGTATAATGAAACAAACGATTTTCTAAATAAACATTAGAATATTATTTTACAATTAAATCTAGCAACTACAGAGTAAAGAAAAAGAAAATAGTACATGTGAATTTCGTACAAATAGAAGACTTATTATCATTATTATTATTACATTATTTTAAATTTAAATGCTGCGTTTTAAAATTACAATTTTATTAAATGTTAAGTTCTAAGTAATGAATTTCAAAAAAAACCCAATTCTTTCATTTGATTGATTTTTTTTCTAGAATTCTTCTTGAAAATCGTTATCGAATTATTTAAGTTCTTAATCTTAGCTTAATCGAAATCGCATAAATAATTTTAGCATAAGCATTGAAAAATGCATTTATCTGAGATAAGTATTTATTCATAAATTAGATGACATTTTTTTATAAAATGTAAATTGCTTAAAAATCGATCGTGGTGCTTTAGTATTTTGCACACATTCAGTACTATTTAGAATCTACTCAATATTTGATTGTAAATTTCTTTCAGCGATTGAAAAATACAAAAATAATGTAAGCACAAAGATAATGTTAATTATTTTTTTAAAAAAACCCATCATTTTTTTTTCTTGATTAATTCAAGAGAAATCAAATCATATTTAGTTCACATACTTGTGGGAATTGGATATACAGAGTGTCTATTACTTATTTACCAGGATAAAGATGTTTTAAATAATATAGAATAAGAGACAAGTAAAAAAGATTTATTAAACTTTATTTAACACTTCAGAGAATTTTTTATTCATACACATCAACATGAACACCATTTTTTTGTTCGAAGAATATCAAGTCTGTTCTCAAGCATTAGGAAAGTCAGTCACACATTAGTTTTGGAGGTGATTCGATTTTTTTAATTATTCAATTCTGCGAATCCCTGCAGAATTAAAGTGATTCTTCAGATATCTCCAAAAAAAGTAGTCGAGTTTTGTTACGTCCAGAGAACAAAGTAGCCATTAGATTGATCTATCTCTACCAATCGGATGCTCTCGAAATGTTTCGCCAAGAAAATTACGTACGTGTGTGACCTAATGACAGAAAGTTCTATTCTGTTGGGAAAAGAATTTAGCTGTGCATCCCTTCTAATTGCAATACAGCAGATCATTTCAGCATATCGAAGTAAACATCCAAGTTAATTTATGATTCAATAAATTAATAATTTATGGCACAGTCAATTTGTTAAGAATTAATAGGCACCAAATATTGACAGTGCTATTGGTAACCCCCGTATAACACGGTATTTTTAAAACGCGGATTCACTCTAACACGATTCGAGAATTAGGTTAAACCTCCACACAACATGAAATGTAACAAATATAAGCGTGATAAAACTTTTCCGAAAAATATCACTTTTGACATTTTTCATTCAAACACATACGTATTTTCAGAATTTCCAGGAATTATCGATAATTAACATTTTGTAATACTTTAAAAATTCAACTGTGTCTCTCGAAATAAATGGCATTTTTTTTTTTGCCAATCTCCGTCCTAGTAAGATAAACTTTGCAACAGACATCTATTTGGAATATTTCAAAACGGCTGGACTGTTATCAATCATTAATACAAAATTTTTAAATACATCAAAATTTTCTATCGCTACACAATGAAAACAAAATGATTGCATTCATAGTCAATTATATAACCTTGGCGTTTAGTGATCGATATTTCCTTTCCGTAGTAGCACTGAAAGTAAATTACGAATAGGACGAAAGTGGTCAACACAGCTATTGCTAAGACTACGATTACTTAAGAAATTTCGCTAAGACCGCATGTTCTAGAAGTTTCTAGCAATAACTGGGAGAGAATAAGGAGATATTGGAAACAAATTAGAAGACGTTTAATGTGGGGAAAAAAAGAAACAGAGAGAATGAACACGAGCTTCAGTAAGAAATGATACTTGCGATAGCCGATTATTTCTCGTCAGGTTTTCCGTAAGTAATGAAGCGAAAAAAAAATTTCTACGTATTATTGTTTATTACCACGCTGGTATTTTCCTGAAAGTATTGTTCGTAGTGTATGAGTTTTCAGATGAATAAAGCATATCTTTTATCCTATAAATCATTCACAGATGTTTACTGAAATCCGTTCGTAGTATATTAACGCCACATTAAAAACAACGTGAAAGATGTGTTGGTTACAGACCTAGCAGTTTTGAATTATGGTCAAATTTTGAGATCATGTTAGATATTTGGAAAAAAGAAAGCTATTTTAGTTTTCAAAAGTAAAAAAAGAGCAGGTGCCAAAAAAATTAACATTCTTTTTTTAGCCGTTTCTGTGTTTCTTGGTGTTCTTCATTCAAAATTTCTTGGAGTTCTTCTGTCGTCAGTTCATCTTCATGTCCCATTATGAGCTCTTCTATGTCATCCTCGCTCACCTCCAATTCCAGATCTCTAGCAGTTGTCAAAACTTCATCCATAATTTCAGGGGTGTCTCCCTGATCACCTCCGAATATATGTTCGTTGTCCAAACACAAAAAATCTTTCTTGAAAGTGTTCGTTATCCGAATATGTGTTCTCTATCCGAACACAAAAATATTTCGTGGAAGTGTTCATTAACCGATCTGTTCGTTAACCGATCACCCACTGTAATGTGAAAACTTTAAAATTGAAAATTAGAATAAAATTCTTCCCTATTTTTTTTCGCATTTTCTTAAGTATTATGCTTAGTTATATGCCATAAAAAATGTGCTTTCTTTTTTTTTTGAACATTTTGGGTAAACAAATTGGCCACTTAAGGGGTTAGCATAAAATCTGTTGTAAAAAAAATTTACTTTTATAAATAATTGTATCCATTTCGAAGACACAAACATATAACTTATCCCTTTGTAGTAGCATGGTTATAAAAATATTTTTTTCAAATGGTTATGTTTCTGAAGATTCCCCAAATATGTTAAAATGTTACCAAATGTACAATTCAGCTATTAGCAAACTGTTAACTTTTCACATACATCCTTATTTCAATTTTTCAAGTTAAGTGCAGGGTTCAAATTGGAGTAAAGCCGTTTCTTCAAGTTTTTTCTTTCCCCTTTTTTCCTCATGTATCCACCTCCACATTCCTTTTCATTCTTTTCTATCGATTAATCGGAGGAAGATACCTCTGGAGGACAGAAGACATCTGGAAAAGTCATTTCTCATTAAATACATGTCAGGCAACGTCACATTGCTTTCTTTAGACTTATCTCGTCTTGAACGAGAAATTGAATAGATTACATCCCCTATTGTATTCCATTCTTCGTTACCTGCTCATGTCTTATGTACGTAAGCTAAAACAAATTTAGCTTTGACCCGGATCGTATTATACTTCGCTGAAAACTAAGAGATAGGCACACGTTAAGGCCTTATCGATCTGTTTTACGAGGAACCTCCCACACAATTCAATAACTGAAAGTTATTTTTAGCGAATCTTTTATTTGAAATATCCGATAGTCTTAAGGTATCCGACTACGTAATTTTCATGATATTTAGTGTCACTTAGATTAGAATACATGTATAAAATTGTTTTAAGGACATTTTGATAAAAAAAATTTATTTAAATATTTAAATACAATATTTTGGCAAAAAATTAACTTAGAATAACCTTTTTACAAAATGTTCTTCATTTATAAAAAATGCTTCTAAAATAATAATATTTTGTGTGTGTGTGTGTGTGCGTGCGCTTATATAAAGTAAAGACTTCTCCAGAGAGTCTGAACTATTTTTGTTGAAAGAATCACATTATTTTCAGAGTTACAAACAATTAAAATAATTATCAGCGTTTTTTTCTTAAAATTTCTCCCCTCTGTTGTCGTAAAACATGGATAAACCCACTTCTAAGTCATATATTTCAAAAATTCTAGTCGAGCCTCTGTACAGAGTTCTGAGCTATATACAGGCAAAATATTATTACAATAGAAGCATTTTTCACAAAAGGAGAATATTTTGAAAATGGGTCATTCTATGTTCATTTTTTGTCAAAATAGTGTACTTAAATAATTTTTTATTGTAATACTATTCTTAAAACAATGTTATATACATTTTCTAATCTAAGTGACACTAAATATCATAAATAGTATCCATTTATACGCTTTTGCAAAATTACGGTTCCGAAAGTAGTCGGATACCTTAAGTAATCGGAAAAGATTGATCTATATGCGTTAGAACCTATGTATGTATTGATTAAAGTAAAAATAAATATATAATTATGTTTATTATTTTTTTGTATTTTGTGTTAAATAAATGAAAGGATAATTGTCAAAAAATTAATGAGGTGCTCAGTGTTTCATACTCGCATATAAAAATTCTGTTAGAATCGATTCATCTTCATTCAAACTTTCCAAAAACCCCGCATAAACAACTCCAAAGCAAAGTGAATGCTTTTCAATAAGTAAAAAATTGAAGGAGAAAAATAACTTGCATGTAAGAGGATAAAATTTTGATTTATGCATGACTAAAGAAATTTCTTTTGGTACTCTAATAAAGGAAATATATAACCCATTACGCGTTGTATTAAATCTATTTATTTTTCTCAATAATATCTGATTATGATTTGTGGCAACTCGTGCCATTGATTTTTAGTAATCCCTATGAAAGTGAATTTTATATAAGCGCAACTCTTCCCTATCCAATGGGGAAATTCCAACGGTTAAAAAAGAAGAGATTTATTACTTCGTTCGGCACTGTGGCAACGATAATTCTTGTTCCGATTCATTTTATTGAATCGATTTCTGTATGTAACTTTATCGTCTGATTTTATATTTTGTTGCTCTAGTTATTTTACTATATGTTACGTGGTTTGGTTTTTTCATAAAACAACGGAAGAAAATTTTGCAATGCTTGTTTGGAATTGAACAACTAGACTTTGGATTAAGGAATTATATTACAAAATGAGTGTTTTTTTTTAAATAGGATGGATGTTTAATATTTAAAGAAAAGTTTCTCTAAATTTAACGTACAAAAAAATTATTATTAAGTAACCCTAAAATTAAAGCTGTTTGCTTATGATTGTCTTTTTTAATTTTAAATAACACGTAAATTCTATTTTATCGTAGACATCAGCCAATAACAATATAACGTTGGTTGATTTTTTTTTTGGCATTAATAGAACTGACGTTCCATATAATTCTAAGCAAAGATAAACGTACAGAAACTTTCCAATGTGCATTTACCACGACATCCGGTAATAAAACTGTATGTACTGCATGGAAACAGAAAGATCGATATCCTTTTAATATGATCACGGGAAAGACGATCATCGAGGCCAATGCGCATGCGTCATCTTGAATTCTCAGAACGGCAGAGTAGGGGCGAGGAAGTGATTCTCAAAAGGGAATATTTATTTCCATCGGTATCATAAAAGCAGTAATTACATCAACAAAATTAAATCAAATGCTAAATAAATTTGAATTGATCAGTGTTTTAAAAGACTGGAGGAGGGAATATTTATTCAGTTTCCATATGAATTTAATTGCAGTTCGATTTGAGATTTAATTTATTCTCTTGTTATTCGTTACTGAGATTTTCTTTGCCGGTCTTTCAGAGATAACCAATTCTTTAAAGATAGTTCCACGATAGAGTAAGGGTTGCAGTTTTTAAGGCATAGAGCTTGAAAACTAAAAGAATAACTTAATTAATTGACGTAAATTCAATATTATTAGTAGATTAGAAAGATTAGAATTGGATGCCGTAATTCTTATTTAATATATTTTCTAGTCGATGAATTTAAACTATTAAAAGTACCAAATACTAAAGTGTTTGCGGCATTATTTTAAGCAAAAAAAAAAGTTCTCTATTAAAAATGTATTTGTATATAATCTAACAGAGTTTTCTTATTATAAATTTTAAGTAAATAAACCAAATCCCCTTTAAGGTATCCGACTACGTTCAGAACCGTGATTTGCAAAAGCGTATAAATGGATAATATTTATGATATTTAGTGTTACTTAGATTAGAAAAAGTATATAAAATTGTTTTAAGGACATTATTACAATAACAAATTCTTTAAGTACAATATTTTAACAAAAAATGAACATAGAATGACCCATTTTCAAAATATTCTCCTTTTATGAAAAATGCTTCTATTATAATAATATTTCGCCTGTATATAGCTCAGACCTCTCTACAGAGGCTCAACTAAAATTTTTGAAATATATAACTTAGAAGTGAGTTTATCCATATTTTACGATAATAGAGGGAAGAAATGTTAAGAAAGAAACGCCGATAATTATTTCAATGGGTGGTAACTCTGAAAATAATGTGAATTTTTCAAAAATCATAGTTCAGACTCTCTGGAAAAGTCTTTACTTTATATAAGCAAAATATTATTATTTTAGAAACGTTTTTTTATAAAAGGAGAACATTTTGAAAAAAGGTTATTCTAAGTTAATTTTTTGCCAAAATATTGTATTTAAATAATTTTCTTTGTTAAAATGTCCTTAAAAATAATTTTATACATGTATTCTAATCTAAGTGATACTAAATAACATGAAAATTATCCATTTATGCGCTTTTTTAAAATCACGGTTCCGAACGTATTCGGATACCTTAAAGATTAACATAGAAAATGAAACAAATACAGCCATCTTATTTTTTGGAGATTTAGCGATTTTTACAATGCCTATTTTCTTTTCTTTCATTTTTTCTTATTCTATATGTTCCTTTTCAATTCAAGCAAATATTAATGTTTCATAAACAGTAATAAGCACATAAGTAATGGTAAATTTTGTACTTCTTTATCTTCAGTAATTACGTTCCCAACATAAAAGTCTGACTTACTTAACAAAATCACATTGTATACAATTATTTCATTCAGAGTTATAATTCCGGTTTAAATTATATCAGTTTCATTTAATAAATAATGTCTTAACTTCTAATAAACTTGTGTATATGAAGTGTCGGATTTTCTTTACATGTGAGCGTTTGTCTTCCTGTTTTCGTGTATACTTTTGCTTTTGGCATAACCACGTTTATAATCGTGTTGTCCATTGCCAAAGTCACATTTGAATGAAGAAGAATTTCTGAAAAATGTTTCATTTTGTTGTTTGTTTCGGATTTCGTAAAGATATGAATTGAACCAATATTCGTGTGATACTTTTAAAAGAGTATAAACTGGCTAATAATATATGCTGCTAAAGCTGCACGTAATATAAATCAGGCATTTGGGGAGAATACTGTTAATAATCGAAATGTGCAGCACATTGATATGAAAAATGTCAATCTGGTGATTTTTCATCCCAAAATGAACCGCGTGGAAGACTCAAAGTATCTATGAAAAATGGTGCTCTGAAGGCATTGGTGAAAACGAATCCAACTGTATCTATCATACAGCCATTGACGAAATGCATGATAAATTGAAAAGTACACGCTCATAGCTTGTTAATCGGCATAGCCCAGTATTTTTCTCCACGACAACGCTTGGCTGCATACGTCGTACAAAAAAATGGCAAAATTTAAACGAACTAAAACATGAAATTTTGCTGCTCCCATCTTATTAACCGGATCTTTCGCCAACCAACTTTCGTTTTTTAAACATTTAGAGCAGTTTTTACAGGTTAAGCAATATGAAAATTAAAACAGTCTAAAAAAATCCATATCAAAATTTATTGTGATTCTAAAGATCAGAATTTAAGATAGGCATGCATGCTTTAAAATCTAGATGAGATAGGTGTATTGAAGATAAATTGCATATTTTGATTAAATGAACAGCTTTGGAAAAAAGATATGTAATTTTATGTATTCACTTAAAAACCTGACACATTTCATATATACCTATCAAATAGTAAAATACTACAATTGATTGAAATTCCAGCAAAACAATAGGTAGCCAAATTTTCTTTCTTGTTTGTTTTTGTGATTAGTCTGTATTTCTTTTTTTAAAAAGTATACATTGCTCAGTCATAATAGCTTTCTTTTTTATAAACTTGTTCTTTATTTTTATCAGTGTCTTTGTGTGTCATGCTACTGGCAATTGGATTGAACTCCCTAGTGAAGAGAATATGGACAAACCACGGCATCATAAATGACCCACGTGCACAATATGATATAATCGTAGGTTAGTAAGCTCTTTGGTTTTGTTTATTATTACGTTTTAATAAGTGTGTGTAATAATGATTTAATAAGTATCAATATAATCCGTAAGAAATTATTAATATACTAAATGAAGCCGATAAAATATCTTTATCGATATAATGAGTAATATTAAATTATTAATAAATAATTCCCCAATTCTTTTTAAAAAGAATAACATAGACTTATGCATAATATGGTGGATCACAGTTATATGAAGAAAACAAGAAATATATATATCAATAAAAATTTAAGTCAACTCCTACTTAGATCAACAAAGAAATTTTTTATTTTACTTTTTATTAAATAATTACAATTAATACAAATATGAAAGAATCACAATATCAAGTGGAAAAACACCTTTTAAATTAATATTAAAAACTTTTTAACCACATTAAATTTGTAATTACATTTTTTAATAAAAGTTGAAAAAAATATGTAAGAATTTATCTTAAAACCAGTGTAAAAGGAATGCTGACGTCTAACTAGCATGTGATAACTCAGGTTAAGTTAAATCTTCATCACAAATTTAACAAAGGCTGTTTTATCCAATGGTGCTGCTATCTAGAGGAATAATATCAACTGAAATGTTTCTCTTAAACTATGATTAATTAGCTAAATTTAATTAATTAATATTTGAAAAACTGTATTAATATCAAGTGTCATCTACTATAAGTTTAAAAAATGTATTTAAACTTAATTGGATACACATAAAAAGTATTTTATTAACGATTGAAAATTTGTGTGAACAAGATATATAAATATAAATACGGAGAGTGTGAACTAATAGTAGAAGTTGAAAATACCATCAATCGAAACTTACCTGTGCGGAAAAAAGTGTTTTATAATATAAAGATAAGGAGAGAAAAATTTTTTAAAAAATAACTTCTTCAAAATTTAATGTTACCGAAAAAATGTAGTTTTTTTAAAAAATGGATAGAGATTCAATTTTAGTTAGATGATTTTATAGAATCAAAACAAAATTATTTTTCTTCGATATACGAGTAAATAACCCAAAAGCAATGATAACTGATAAGTGAATGCTGAGTAGTGAATAAATACAACGCATATTCCAGCATCTCATTACCCTAGCTCTATCTCCCTGCACCGTTGAATCCGTTCAATCCAAGATTTTTTCGTCTTCCGCTTTATTGTGCAATGTTATTTCAACAGCAGATTTTTTTTAAAAAAAAATCCATTACTGAAGAAGTTATTAAAAGTATCCATTTATTTATTTTTTTTTTTTTTTGTAATTATTTAGTAAGTGTCCTCTCATCACAATAAACGTTAAAAAACACGAAACTGTTCTTTGACAAAAAATTACTTTGACTTTTTACCGTAAAAAAAAGCTCAAAATACCTAAACGCCATTTCTCTTTGTGTCAGTACTTGACATAGAAATTAATTCCAATGAACATCTGTTCTGCATAGGTAAGTTTAGAAATTTTGAAAAAAAATTCGATCCACCCTAATGCATAAGATTACTTAAGGAAATTGTATGGTTTTTAAGAGAGCTTAAGAATTTTTTTAAGTCGTCATCACAAGAGACTTCATGCCCAAGACTCATATTTCTTTTTTTACCGGGAATGCAATTTTACTTCTTTTTTTTTTTTTGTAATTCTGCAATATTTAAAGATGATAACCATTCATTTTTTATACTAGATATATGAAACTAGTTTTATTAAAATTATATTATTATAAGGATCACCCTAATGAAAGTGGCATTGTCGTAATAATTCCGCAAGTTGAAGAGAAAGATGACTGCGCATGCTGGCATGCGATACCGTCAGATCCAGCCAGATGCGTGTTTGATAACACGGGAGCGCACGTTAAAAGGCCTCGTTCGCATCATGGATGCCTCCAAACGGTACGACTGTCAATGCTGCCACATACTGTGCCCCATGGCATGAGCTGAGAATAGATATCAAGAACCGCGACGTGGCATGCTGTCCGACCTCATCTGGCTATGGCGTGCCAAACATTGTTCCAGCAATTCCACTAGGAGGCTCTCGCACATCCCCCTTACAGTCCAGACCGCTTGCCGTGTGAATACCACATCTTCGGTCCACTCCAAAAAGCTCTGAAGGGACGGCGATTTCCCGACGATAATGAGGTCAAAGCTGCTGTTGAAAATTGGTTCCACAACCAACACCGGAGCTTCTTCCAACAGAACATCCATCATGTCATAGACCGTTGGGATACTTGCTCCAACCTACGAGATGACTTTGCCTAGTCCATCTATTACGTCTGTATTATTTCTTTCCATTACATGCTAATTTGTATTAAGGTATCCGACTACGTTCGGAACCGTGATTTTGCAAAAGCGTATAAATGGATAATATTTATGATATTAAGTGTCACTTAGATTAGAAAATGTATATAAAATTGTTTTAAGAATAGTATTACAATAAAAAATTATTTCAGTACAATATTTTGACAAAAAATGAACATAGAATGACCCATTTTTAAAATATTCTCCTTTTGGAAAAAATGCTTCTACTATAATAATATTTTGCCTGTATATAGCTCAGATCTCTGTACAGAGGCTGAATTACAATTTTTGAAATATTCAACTTAGAAGGGGATTTATCCATTTTTTATACTGCAACAGAGGGGAGAATTTTTAAGAAAAAAGCACCAATAATTATTTCAATGGGTTATAACTCTGAAAATAATGTGAATTTTTCAAAATTCTTTGTTGAGCCTCTGTACAGAGGTCTGAGCTATATACAGGCAAAATATTATTATAATAGAAGCATTTTTCAGAAAAGGAGAACATTTTGAAAAAAGGTTATTCTTAATTAATTGTTTGCCAAAATATGGTATTTAATTAATTTTTTTTTGTCAAAATGTCCTTAAAACAATTTTTTACGTGTATTCTAATTTAAGTGACACTAAATATCATGAAAATTATCCATTTATGCGGGTTTTTTTTAATTCACTGTTCCGAACGTAGGCGGGTACCTCAATAGAATTAAACCATTTATCAAACCGACTGTAATGCCACTTTTAATTGTGCGATCCTTATAGTAACCAGAGATTTAAAAAATAACCACATTTTTACTAAAGAGAAGCGATGATATATATATATATATATCTTCAAAATATTGGCCTAAATATTGTTAAAGAATAAGCATCTGATTTAACTGAGATTTAACCGATTTATTCAAAATAAAAGCATAAATAATTCCTTTTTTTATGTTTCCAAATACTTTTTCTCCTTATTTTATTATTTAATAATAAATTTAAGCTAATAATATTTTGCACATTTTTTCTCCAGTTGGTGGAGGTTCTGCCGGTTGTGCCGTGGCTCGACGACTGTGGGAAAAAACTGGCAGTTCCATCTTGGTAATCGAAACTGGGTCGACCGCTCCTTGGATCAGTATGGTCCCCTTGATGGCTCCCGCTTTGCAAGGCTACACGGCAGATTGGGCTTACAAAACCGTTCCTCAAAAGTATTCGCAGTATGGCATGAATGATAGGGTAAATTACTATGTAATTTATGTTAAATTTGATAGTAAAATCTGGTTTATATATACTTGAAAAAAAAATGTATGGTTTTGTCAAAGAGAAGTCACAGAAAATATTAGCATTTATACAAAAAATAAATACGAAATTCGTCTATTTCATAAGGTTTATTACTCAATTTATATATGAATGAAATTATACTGAATACGATGATGAGCTTGTTAAGTTGTCATGGTATCTAAAGTTAGAAATTAAACAAAAAAAATCAACAGTTTTATTCGGGTTTCCTCTTTTTTTTAAAGTATTTCTTAAAATTTATATAGAACGGGCTAAATTCATGACGGTCACATGATAAATGCAATCCCGCTTTCTCCATTGAATTCGAAACAGACATTAGACTTATATTTGTTGATCTGCTTCTAAAATTTAAATAAAATTACAAATCTGATTAATGATTATAGATGTTCAAATATTAAGATTCTTCAAAAAGTTCCACAAAATTAAAATATATGTATGTATTATATGTGCATTATGTTTACCTATTGTGAGGCTCCTGCCCGTGAGTGCCCCTGTTCTCCATTATCTACGCTACCTGTTTCTGTAGGTAAGAACGAAGAATCACGCAAATCGTTCATCTTAATATCTGTTTATTAAGATCTTAACTTAATTACAATACACAACAATAATAATAATCAAAGTAGGCAGATCTGGAATGAGAAAAAACAATAATCGCGTAATTGACCACTTTATCTAACTTTACGGATTAATTCTAATCTCACTAATACACGCACTTCCTTATAGCTTAATCAAAGTCGCTTACCGCTGTATCCTAAGTAAACAGCTACTTGCTTTGTCCTAACTGGCGTGGCTTTAATCTGGCTCTAATCCTTGTGGTTTCGTATCCACCTTTAGCTTGGATATACAGGTATGGGTAGGTTGATTCTCGGACTTGTGGTATTCTTCTAAATGCTTTCTTAACCACTTCCACACTTAGACATAGACCTCACATAGCCACCACGCGAACGCTGAACTTCTATTATATATATGATTCCTAATTTACATAATCACGTTCTTCTTCTCGAGTTGGTTGGAAAGAATTGCCATTTCGGCCCCAAAGAAACCTCAAAAGGACATTAATAGAAATCGCGATGAAAGCCCCATCACATTATGAACGTTATTATTGTTGACAGTTATGTGTGTAGATTTTAAAAGGAGGTTTCGGAGTGAAAAGTAAAAGGTGGAAACAGCGAGGTTCATGAGCTGATTGGCTGAAAAAGTGGGATTTCAGTTATCATGTGACTATGACGTAACATGGATTCAGTCCATTGTGTATATAGTAAAAGCTTCTTAAGAAACATACAAATACATATATTTCAAGTTAACTTGGCTCTGAGGGCATTAATAAATATTTTAATTTTCCAATAAACCGGAAAGATGTTAAAACGTATTTATAAGTGTTACGGTTTTTAATGACTAAATCTCTAAAATTTTCGAATGATTCCAGCTTTAATAACTATTTTCATAACAGAAGGAAGAAACTCTGAAACAAGACTTCCAAACGATGTTTCGTCTTCTATATTTTTAATGCATAATTATAATACACTAAATTAAATTATATTAGCAAAAGTGATAAAACTATTAAAGAAATCGATTACTGAAAAAAAAATAATTGTTGGAATCACTTTCATTAGATTGAAGTGTAATGTTTTATTCGTAATATTCAAGAAAATACAGTGTTTTATATTAAATATTTTGCTACAAAAATATATAGGAAAAAATACACAGGAAAAAAATTAATTTGTAACTTTAAAAATGTTCAGTTGGAATATCAGTATTTAAGGTACTGATATTCCAATTGTAACAATATTATTATTCTGAAATATTTTAAGAAATTAAAATCGAATAGTTCCAAAGATCTTGTGACGAGTGAGAGAGTCGCTTTTTTCTTGCATATATGTAGTAGATTATCTTTTACGCCCCTGTAAGCTTCCTTGGGAAATTTCAGCTGTACCCATTCTTAACAGATCTCTACTAAAAAAAGAAACATGTCTGCCAAATTTTCAAGTCTGTAAATTCAATATTTTTTGGAGATTTCGAGTGGATGTCTTTGATCAGTGAGTGAGCTAGTAGCTTTTGTCCTGAACACATAGATTATTGCTTGGGGGATAATTTCCACACAAAAAACCTATTCTCAGCGACTATCTTCTAAAGAAAGAAACTTACCTACAAAATTTTAAGTCTGTAGATCTAATTTTTCTCGAGATTTCGTGATTAGTGAATCGCTGTGTGATATTTATCTGCTATTTAAAATTTAGAAACTTTTCGAATACTAAAATATTATGAAAAAACAAAATGAAAATTTTGAGAGATAAATATATTTGGTCTACCGGAAACTTCTGTCCGGAATTAAAACAAAATAATAAATTTTCTCATACTTTGAATAAACTGTATTGTGTGTGCGAATGATATAGTAACTATTATTATTTATGATTTTTTGTGCCAGCGTGATTGCAGTTTGTAGATATCCTTTTTAAAAACCTGTATCCTTTGAGGTGAAAAATTGAACCAGTTCTTGAATTGAACATCTTCTTTGTTTTCTAGTTTTTTGTGTCTTTAAAAAAAATGAAGTAAGGATAGAAATAAGTGATAATAGGAGGGTGTCAGATCCGAGGAATATGATGTATGCGGCAGAATTTTTCAGCCTAGAATTTTCCATTTTTATGAAGCAGTATGACATACTTCGTATTAAACATCGCCGGCCATTTTTCTTGGAGAGCTGTTTTTAAGCTACCCAATTGCAGACAGTACCTCTTCGAATTCAGCTTTTCGTTCGGTTTCAACAGCTTCAAATATATTGGCCCTTGAATGTCCCACCATATACACATTTTCTTACTAAGACTCAACTTCGGCTTAAAGGTAGAAGGGGGGCTGGTTTTCCGGGTTCACAATATGCCATTTTCCTTATGGTGTTTTCATCACGACTTTCCATCCTCAATCAGTGCCGATTTATTCATTGGGCGCTTGAGCCGGGCGCCCAGAGTCCTGGGGCCCGGATAAGCTGGACTTAACTAGATCTTCTGGTTATAAATTTCTATCCTTCAGTGCCAAGGGGGACTGTAGATTTTCTTCACCCAGGGCCTGAAATGGGCTTAAATCGGTACTGTCTCCAGTTATCCTACCGGTCTAAGAAGGATTCGGTTTTGTTCTGGGCAAGCAGAGATCAGTCGAATTCTTTTCATTCAACTAGTGTGGCACTTGTATCTCGAATATTTTCACACCATTCCTAGTTTCCGAATATGGTCTGAAATGGTTTGTTGAGCTGAATGAAATCTTTCCGAACTCGAAACTTGTACTGGAACGGACAAAGAACTTTCCATTACACAAAATAATGATAAATATCAGAAGAAAGAAAACCACTTTTTTGTGTTTATACACATTTCACGGCAGAAATATCTCATAGATTTCTTGCAGAAAATGTGCCAAAATCTTAAATCCTGTTTTTAACTACAAATTTTGTTTATGAATTAATTTTGAAAAGAGTGACTTTTTTGTTTCACGATCTTCTAAAATAGTAATAGGAAATCATGTCACAGAAAATGGTGCTATTCATATTTTGTTCGAAACTATAATATTATTTTTTCAACTGTAATAATACTATTCGATATCAAAATATTCATTAATAAAATGA
>BMAV01001289.1:90438-137088 GCA_019973955.1 Trichonephila inaurata madagascariensis | reverse complement strand
AACTGTAATAATACTATTCGATATCAAAATATTCATTAATAAAATGATTTTATTTCGCTTCGAATTAGAGTTTCTCTGCAGTTTCCAAAGAATTGTTGGCAACAGACCTAATAATTTAGAGCCTCTATAAATAAACAGAATAAATATCATATATATGATAATAATATTGCCCAACATAAATATACAAGCATCATCAGAGTGATCCAATTAACTGAAACATGTTGATACTTGATAACGTCATCTTTGCTTGAGTAAGCTTCAGAATATCACGTGAGGAATAATAACTCAAGCGAAAAGCATACATATGTAGTATGCTATGGTAGAAAGATACTACCTACAGCAGTATCTCTTTATTAATGCAGGAGTAGTAATTTAACTCGTATATATGCTCATATCTAAAGATTTTATGGTACTGCGAATAATAGTAGCGAAGTTTATTCCGCGGATGTACCTTTTATACTTATAATTACTCAAATAATTTTAAAAAGTCTCCAAATAAATGATAATATCTCTAAACTATACAGGAATTAATTACATATTAAGTTCTTCCAACATCGATTATGCAATAAAGTTCTTTTCTCTAAATGAAAAAAACATAATTAGAATAATTACAAAAGATGCCAACTTAAGCTACATAACTTTAACAACAGACGATTATATATCAGCAAATGAATTAAGTAATTAAATAGAATTAAGTGAATTATTGAATTAAAGCAGACGATAAATAATATGGAAGGAAATTTTCAACCTAAATAGTATTTATAACTACAGCATAATTAAAATAGGCATTTAAAAAGTAGTTCAAAATAAAGAGAAAAAAAAAAGAGAATTAGAACTAAATATTTTACAATACGAAACAGGTATTGTTGTGCCAACTTCAATATAAAAAAAACGTAATTGCATCTATTTTTTTATCTTTCTTGAAATGAAGTAACTTGAACCTAACTTGAAATTTCTTAGGCATAATGACTGAAGCTTTAAAAAAGTATCATCACAAAAAATTCATTTATTCTCTTTCGTCTTACGAGTGGGAGTTTCTTTCAGGGTCCTCTTTTATCTTCTCACATTGCAATTCGAATTCGAAAGTCACCAGGGGTTTCGAGGGGACATAACCAAACATTTATTTCTTCCAAAAAAAATTGATACCATGTTAGTCTTTTGAGTGGAAAATGAAGTGAAGTGAGGAAAGAAATTCCCAGTGGCTCATATTATTCGAAATGATTGTGACAGTATTTAAGAAACACTGCCTTCAGGGATAAAACGGGAAGGGAAAAACATTATTAAATTCCACTGATAAATTCGATGCTACTTTATTCCCATCCTGAAAGATGAAAAAAAATCAAAATGCCGTTTTCCGAATGATTTATTCGAATACTGAGATTTAGCTCGCAAGGCTAGAGAAAGCCTTTGGGAATACAGAAAAAAAACTGGAATCTTCTTCTTTTAAATCGATATCTTAAGATGGATATCGATTAAAACAGATATTGTCAAAAGAAAGTAACTCAGAAATAAGCGTATATACAAGAGGCAAATCAAAATATTTCTTTATTAGTTAAATGTTTCAAAAAAACAAACTTGACAAGCTTAAAAAATGATTTAAACGTTCGAGATTTTGTAGGTCAAAATTTCAAGTAGGAATCTTTAATTTTTAAACTAAGATTCTTCGTTGTAGTGGAACTCTAAATTAGATGCTCCTAAAATAAAGATGTTATGAAACCCAACATTGTAGCTATTTCACATCTTTAGTACTTTTCTTATTTAGTATCCATTGATTCCTTGCCATATCCAAAATCAAAAATAGTTGTAGAAACATTTAATTCTAATTAAAATAAAACATAAGATATGCCTTGGGATTAATTCCGCATTCTGTTGTATCAGTACTGCGTCTCTTAAAGTAACTATTTTTAAGCAATATTCAGAAATATATTTTTGTATCTAACAAGATGATGATGAAATGCTAATTTTTTTTTGCCATAATATTTTCTCTTATAATTTATGCATTTAATCAATGAAAGAGAGAAGGATAGTTAATATTTTATGATGTTAGGTCAATCATTTAGTAATATTCTCTAAAAAAAATTTATTAAAATTTCAAATATTAGATGAAGATTAGAGTTTACTGTCAAGGAGTTAAGATTAGGAGATTATTGTTTTAGAGGAAAAGTTATATATTTTGGAAATGGAACGTGAAAGGATTTTATATTAACATAAAAAATGATCATAGAAAATTAAACAATTCATTCAAGTGCGATTTAAATTAGTGCCATTAAAAACATTTAAAAAATACAGTGGACCACACAAAAGTGTTCATACACTTGAAATTTTCTATAAAATTTAATGTTTTCGACTAATAAAAAGTAATATATTGGAATTGGAATTTTTGAATGATGTCTGCAACTTGTTTTTAATGGAATTACATAATCAATTTTTTAAACATAGTATAGCCTTTTTTTTTAAAAAATTAATAATCAAAAAGCTACTAAAAAAATTACACAACAAAGGTCTTCGTACATTTAACAAAAATCTCAACAATAGCTTTAAACATTGTATTTCTTTCTTAATGTAATATTGAATAAGATATATTTTAGTGTTCGCAACAACTTTTAAACGTCTTGGTATAAATTTAATCAGTTTTTTTGTAATTTCTGCATCGATTTTCGACCATTCTTCTGTGATTATTGTTTTTACTTCACATTATGTGTTTATATGTCATGGTTTCTTTTTTTAAAATCAAAATCTCACCATATATGTTCTACTGGGTTAATTAAAATGATTGAGGAGGTGTTTAAGAATTTGGGGACAATTATAGAGACACCAGTGGCGTACATTGAGAGCAGTGCGCTTGGCTTCATTATCCTGTTAAAAAAATGAAGTCATCTCTTATATTCAAATTTTTGACGGATAATTTAAAATTTCTCTTTAAAATATTTAAATAGAGCTCATGATTTAGAATATCAAAAAATACCAAATTATCTAATTCTGTGGTCAATTTACACCCCCACGTAAAAACACTGTCACCTCCATGGTTCCTTGATCCAACCAGATTCTTGGGATTAAGTTTCAGAAAATACAAAATTAACAGCAAGTTGATAAGGATGACAAAAAATTCAACATTTTTGGTTCCGATGGGCATATAGTAGCTTGTAAATGATAAAATGGGGAGTTTAATCCCATGAATTTATGTGGAACAAAAACTCCTCCACTTCCATGTTTCAGCATGGAGGGGGAGGTGTTCTTGCGTGGGGGAGTAAAGCGGCCTCAGAATTAGGTAATTTGATATTTTTTTATGGTATTGTGAATCATGAGCTTTATTTAAATATTTTAAAGAGAAATTTTAAATTATCCGCTCGAAATTTGGATATTAGAGACGACTTAATTTTTTAACAGGGTAATGACGCCAAGCGCACTGATCTCAATGTACGCCACTGGTGTCTCTATAACTGTCCCCAAATTATGAAAACACCCTCCTCAATCACTTTATTTAGCCCAGTAGAACATATTTAGTAAGATTTTGATGCAAAAAAAAAGAAAACATGACAAATAAACTCATAATGTGAAGTAAAAACAATAATCACAGAATGGAGGAAAATCAATGCAAAAATTACAAGATACTGATTAAATCTATACCAAGATACTTAAAAGTTGTTGTAGGCACTAAAAGATATCCTACTAAGTACTAAATTAAGAAAGAAATACAATATTTAAAGCTAAGTTGAGATTTTCGTTAAGTGTACTAAGACTTTTGTGACTAATTTTTTAGTAGATTTTTGATTATTAATTTTTTTAAAAAAATAGTTATACTACTTTTAAAAAATTAATTATGTCATTCCATTTAGAACAAGTTGCAGATATCATAAAAAAAATTACAATTACAACATATTAATTATTAGTCGAAAACATTAAATTTTATAGGAAATTGCAAGTGTACGAATACTTTTGTGGTCCGCTGTATATTGATTTTATTTTTTCAATTATGATTTATATAAATATAATTTTATAAAATAAATAAAAATATGTGCTAAAGTGAAAAAATTTCGTGAAGTTATTTGAGAATTTAAAATAAGCTTCTCACGTTTTTTTCCGAAAAAGAAAAGAAAGAACAGGATTTTAAAATTAATTATAGCAACTCTGTTTAATATTTCAGTATCTTTTATTTTATTAACTAGGAATTACCGAAATATTACATGCCATAAATGCGGGTGGAAAAACTGGAAATTCTTTTCTAATGGTAAAGCTTATGTACACCCAGTTTTATTAAACTAACCTCTAGGTAACTCGAAAAATAAAAGTTTTTGTTCCTTAAAATCTCATTAACGATCATACTCTTCCAAGAAATAAAATTCTAAGAAGCTTGAGAATGTAGCCTGATTCTATTACACTTCGTAAAGAAAATTGATTCAGCAAACACCAGTATTAATCGGATGATAAGTAAAAAAAAATAATTTAAAGCAAGTAATTAGGAGCATTAAATTTTTTTTAAAAAAAATAAAGGAGCGAATTCAATAATTACGAAAGTCATTGAGATTTTTTTTTATCGTTTGTGTTTCAAGACTTCATTTCACTTTAATAAAGACATTGCTTGAGGAAATCGTTTGCTTTTACAAGGAAATAAAAAAGGTTATTTATATATATTCTTCATTATTTTAAGATTTATATAATTTAACGAGTTTCTTTAACCACACACATTGTATGGAAAAATATCTCTTGAGATTAATTAGCAGCACATATCAGTGTTCTTTAGAGAAAATTGTTCTAATGATAATCCACAAATAATGATTTTCGAAGATAATTACTTTTTTATGTATTTAAATCCTGTTGTGAGATGGAGAGAGAAGTGGGAGAGATTCAAATACATAAAAATATCATCTTAACATAATAATGACTAGATTTAGGGTAAATGTTCTTTTCATTTTTTTAAAAGTGTTATTTATTTATATAATCCACAAATAATGATTTTTGAATTTAATTACTTTTTTATGCATTTAATTCTGTTGTGAAAAGGAAGTGGAGAGAGACTTAAATACACTGAAATATCAGCTTTACATGATAATGACTGGATTTAAAGTATATGAAAACAATGTTCTATTCCTTTTTTTAAAGTGTTATTTATTAAAATGGAGCCCTTTCTGTTAATAAACCAAATAAAAAGGAAGTTAGAAATACATTAATTAACTCCCACGAGAGATGATATAATGAGAGTAATATCCAAGATGTTAAAATAAATTTCAAAAAAATTAACACATTGTCCTTGTTTTTTCTAATTAATGAAATTTATTTCAGTGTAATTTTTTCAACCTTTCTTTCATGGTGAAATTTTTTTTATCACACTTAAGCTTCACAATATTATAAACAAAAAGTGTTACTTATTTCTATCATAAACTTAAGAAAAATATTGATTCGTTTTATATTTAAATTTGAATTTTTTAAAAAAATAAAATAATAAGCTATAAAAATAAGCTACAATTTTGAGAATTCTATTTAGCTCAACCATTTGTTACTTCAGATTTTAAGAAAAGGAAATTTTTATCCCAACATAATAACATTTCAAATTATTATTATTATTCTATAAATTTGTTAAATTCATAAACATTGTTGTAACTTTCTATATTTCACTGCTGGTATTTTTATTTATGTAAGTATAAACAAACATATGTATGGATCAAGCCTTAATGGGCTTGATTCATGAAGTCACATGATAAAAACAAACACGTGTTTTCCATTGAATTCAAAACAAACATTAAACTAATTGTACTTGTTCTATTTGTAAAACTCAGATAAAATTTCAAATTTCATATTTGGGTAAAGATGTTTAAATGTTAGGGAAAAAAATTTCTTCAAAAAGATTTTTTTAAATTAAAAAAAGTCGTATTTTATGCTTATACTTTTAAATAAAATGCATTTTGTATACATATGTACTTTTTAATAGAAAGTTTCTGCAAAGAGCAAAACTTGGCAACACCGGAGCACGTAAACTGATTAGTTGGAAACACAAGATAGTTTTTATCGTGTGATTATGACGTCACATGAGTTTTTGAATTGATTGGCTAGAATCACGTGGCTTTCACTATCATGTGACTATGACGTCACAGGAATCAACCTCATTGTTCCTCTACATGAGCATGCGTGGTAGCGTTTCCATGTTGCACTAGGTGGCGTTCTAACATTTGAAATATATAAATGGATATTCCCACGAGCAGTCCTTGAAACATGCATACGTTCATGCCGTTCTTTATTTAATTCCATTGATTTACAAACTGTTGTAATCTATATAATTAAATAATCATTAATATAAGTGCTAGCTTTTTCAAAGGCTACACAAGAAACTCACGGGGGCCGCATGTGGTCTCAAGGCCGCGGGTTGCCCATCTCTGCTATATACTGTCTACTTTTAAGGTATCCGACTACGTTCGGAACCGTGATTTTGCAAAAGCGTATAAATGGATAATTTTCATGATATTTAGTGTCGCTTAGATTAGAATACTTGTATAAAATGGTTTTAAGGAGACATTCTGACAAAAAAAAATTATTTAAATACAATATTTTGGCAAAAAATTAACTTATAATAGCCTTTTTTTTTTCAAAATGTTCTCCTCTTATAATAAATACATCTAAAATAATAATATTTCGCTTATATAAAGTAAAAACTTCTCCAGAGAGTCTGGACAATTTTTTTAATAAAAAATCACATTATTTTCAGAGTTACAACCCATTGAAATATTTATCGGCTTTTTTTTCTTAAAATTTCTCCTCTCTGTTGTCGTAAGACATGGATAAAACCACTTCTAAGTTATATATTTCAAAAATTCTTGTTGAACCTCTGTACAGAGGTCTGAGCTATACACAGGCAAAATATTATTATAATAGAAGCATTTTCCATAAAAGGAGAATATTTCGAAAATGGGTCATTCTATGTTCATTTGTTGTCAAAATATTGTACTTAAATAATTTTTTATTGTAATAATATTCAGAAAACAATTTTACATACATTTTATAATCTAAGTGACACTAAATATCATAAATATTATCCATTTATACAGTTTTGAAAAATCAAGGGTTCCGAACGTAGTCCGGATACCTTAAAGATCGCAGGTAGAGTCTACTTTTGCGTAGGGGCTCAAGGCCTCAAAAGTCTTTAGATTTCTCTGGGCCTAGGGCCTCAAAGAGTTTTAAGACGTCTCTTCTCACGACTCATCAAGGTAATACTTTTAAAAAGATACATAGCCTGTATCACAGTATAATTAAAACTCGTCTTGTTTTTATTGTGTGTCTTGCGTATAATCTTGTTTACCTTCTTTTACATATCGACATCAAAACTATTGTTACGAATTTTGTGTAGATAGTGTAAATAATTTGTATTTGAGTGTTTAATGCATTTATATTACTCTATGTTATATTTATTTCATGTTAAAATTGTACTATTCACAAGCAATGCCGCCCCTTACGTTATAATGGCGATTCATTGAGAACTTGGCGAAATCTTGGCGGTAGAGCCAAGTTGGCATCATTTTTGGCGACCAAGTTGGCGAGTTTGACGACCATTTTGGCTTCATTGGCGATCATGTTAGCGATTTCGGAGCCCTCTGGAATCTTCTAGAAAGTAGTAGATCTCTCCACTAGTGTCACGTTCAGTGACACGAGCGGTTATATTTCTGTAAATTTATGTCACGCCTATAAATGAAGATGCTCACCAGTATGGCGATCAGTCTGGATTAAACCAGCAAGTAGTGAGGATTGTTTTGACTAGCGATTAGCTTGACTGTGCTTGTGAATAATCTTTACTTACGTGTATTTTTAAACACTGGTGATTGTGTTTGATTGCTGTTGAAGGTGTGAAGACCTTCGGGGATTTACTTTGTGAATATTGATGCTGAATCCTGTATTTAAAGGATTGGACTTTTGATAATAAATTCGCATCGCTCTTAAAGAACTGTTTATTTTCTTTGTGATTGTTTTGCATAAAATCCCCGAACCCTCGGATCTACGTAACACTATAATTACAGTT
The DNA here is from genome assembly GCA_019973955.1 of Trichonephila inaurata madagascariensis. Taxonomy (NCBI): domain Eukaryota; kingdom Metazoa; phylum Arthropoda; class Arachnida; order Araneae; family Nephilidae; genus Trichonephila; species Trichonephila inaurata. The sequence goes on along the minus strand of BMAV01001289.1, from coordinate 129,086 downwards.
TCTGCTGCTTTTCATGAAAATGATGTATAAGCAATGTTTTTCCCCAATGCATGTTTATTAGATAACTTCATGGTATTATTAACCCATTTCATCTCAATTTTGCAGCGATCGGCTTGGCCCAGAGGGAAGGTCCTCGGTGGAACCAGTGTTCTCAACTACATGCTGCACACTTGGGGCACTAGGACTGATTTCAACTACCTGTGGGACGACGGAGACGAGGACTGGAGTTTCGACACCATTCGTCACTACTTCCAGAAGGCCGAAAACTTCCAACGAAGCTCAGGAGATTATGTATCTGGTTAGGAATCGTCGAATTCCCTCTGATCGTATGTTGTATATCGGTGGTGTACACTTTTTCCCTCTTCTCTCTCTCTCTCTCTCTCCTATCTCCCCCTCATACTTCTGCTCTCGAGTGGTAGACAAAATAATTGATACACTATATGTAATATAATATTCGTACATTTATTCACATTATGATATCCCACCCCGGGCCGGGGGTATCATCTCTTCATCCACGCGACCTAGATTTGTAGGGATAAAAGATTGACCACTCGAACCTTCCATAATAAAGCTAGTTTATTATTATTTCGATATGTATTGTGATATGGTCGATCTTTGTCGACCATATCGTGGGGTTTCAGCGTAAGTTAGAGGTGTGGGATTCTCGAAATGAAGAGACATTTTAGAATTCTTAATATGACTTTTATTAAGAGTTTAACTTAAATTACTTATATATTGAACAAACTTATATTAAGTGAGAATAAACCAAAACACGTAGCCGTAGTTAACACAGATAGCGCAATTGGATCACTTACCTAAATAATTATATTATCCGCCTACTCTCAATCCTAATAATATTTCGAATTCGGAAAATAATCTTCCTACCTTGAATTCCAAGCAACGGTCCAATCAACTTCAGATATTCAGCTATGCTCGAGTGCAATAGTATGCACCTTGTAATAATGGCGAGATTTCCGTAATTCTTGGGTAGGCCGTCAAATTACACTTCTACCTTTTACAAACTGAACTTTCTCTAAATTGCCATCGCGCTTACTAAAACTTCTGTCCTTTTAAAGCCTATCTTATTTGCATCTACACCTTCGTTTCACTTCTTGGATTTGGGTTGGAAAATATTTGCCATTAATCTTGGCCGTCAAAGAACACAGAGGTTATGTTCGAGAAAGGACGCGTGAGCCGTCACAGTATTAAGCAATGCAACACAAGTCTCACTTAGAGGCAAACGATCAGGAGTGATATGACGTAATTAACAATTCTTAGCAAATAGCGCATTAAATCCTACTCACTATCTTTATGATAAATTAACCTCAGAATCTTTATCTATAGCCGATTCCTTAACTAACTAGAGTCTGCTCTATACTTAAAGTTTAATAATCTATCGCTTACCGATATTCCACGGTGATCAGCAACCAAGCTTTATGTCTTCTACATATTACTATTATCCAATTTGATCCGGCTACTATGCAACTTTCTGGCTTCTAACCGACTTCTGTATGGCTCCTATAATACTCTCCGGCCTCCAGACCGACCTCTTCGTGAATGCCAACGCTCCAATTTATATAATCATTCCCTAATCTGCATATCGCGTTTTCTTCTTGAGAAGGTTGAAATGAAATGCCATTCTGGCCCCAAAGATTCCCCAAGAGGATTAGTGAAAAGCGCGATAAATCCCCGTCACAACATATTGTCAACGGGAAAATCGAATTGGCGGTTTTCATTTCCAAATGTTTTTTTTATTTATAATGGGGCTGCAGATTGGTATTGACCTTTGCAGACCTAGTCCATTTCCCGGGAGCCGGTGTCACTTTTTAATGTGGCACCATATATGTGGAATACCAAATACCGTAATGTAATTTTAACAGCCATATTTATCCCCAGATGGAGGCCCCTGAGCTCTGACGATGCGAAATGGTATCAAGGATTTTAATTTCGCCTAGAGCACTCAAGCTGAACAGACACTCTACGGATCTTTAACCTGCCACATAATCGTATCAAAATCCACCAACTTGGGCCGGGGTTGAACCCGCAAACTTGGGTGTCCAAGGCCAGCGACAAACTAACTACGCCACCCATTCAGCTCATTTCCAAATGTTAGCATATGGAAAATTCGATTTTTTTTCCCACCAAAAAAAGACTAAGTTCATTGAACTAAGAACAGTGAGGTATCGGAATGTTAATTAAATTAAACAAATAAAATGATTTTTAGACTAAAAGTTATAAAGAACATTAAAAAAAATTAGTTATATTCAAATTCTGAAGCTATTGATATTCAAGATGAAATATATTTTGCGTCGTAAAATATCTAAAGTACAAAAAAATGATAATACAAAATTAAGGTATTCGAACGCATTCAGAGTACTTTTTTTAAAAATAGCACACTAAAGAATTAAAAATATTTTTAGGGATAAATTTCAATAAATATTAATACTTAAGCACAGCAATATTCAAAACAAATTATTTAAATTTTACAAAAACCACAATTAAAAGTAAAATTTAGCATTTTTCTAAAAACTTTCTGAAGCAGTTAGGGAAAAAAATAATAAACTTTTATATCAATACAAATATTACTAATATAAACTACATACATTTATCTAGGGAATGTACTGAAATTTTAATGTTTCATTAAAAAGTAAAAAAAAATTAGAGCTGATCGAATAAATATTAAAAAAGAAATGTGTCATATTAATAAGGTGTTATTGAAATAACAGACCATAACTTAAAAAATAATTATACAGTAAGCATTATTTAAGTACATTCCCCAGAAAATAATATAAATATCAGATTTAAACAGAGAGTTTCATAGTAAAAAGATTTAAACAGTTTCACATTTAAAGTATTTTAAATTATCAGGCAAGCCCCGTGACAGATTTTGACCAATTTAAATGCCACCTTTTTGTTGTCAAGACTATACTAAACTAATAATCATAGAGTAATAAAAAAAATCATAAAAAGTACTATATTAAGCTTGAAAAAATAAGAAAATAGATAATTTATCCTTTCGATATCATGTTCTACGTAACTGGAAGATAACATTTGACTTCTATAATTAATAATGGAATGAAATATAAGGTACACGATAGCTAAGGATTGAAAGTTAGAAGCAGGAATCATCTTGAAGCATTTGCAAAACATCTAGCAAAAATTTGCCAAATGCCAGTTAAATTTTTCAAGATCAGTTATTTCTTTGAGGCTATTTAGGAACGACCTAAGTGTAATAAAACATTATTGAGCATATGAAAAATAATTATCAACTGATAATATAATAGACAATAATAGTAAAGTAAAACGATGACAGATAGTAGACAGTAAACTGGATGATAGTAAAATGAAAATAGAATCTCCTTTCGAATCATGTAGAAATGCTACTGAAATTGCTTGCCTTGGGTTATTAGAGAATTGATTATTACATTTCATCCAGCCTGATCCATCATCACTCAACAAGTAAGCTAAGAGCTTACTTCATCTCGGTCACAATAGGTGGTCTAAGTTGTTGAGTTAAGAGTAGAATGAGATATATTGACAAGTTATTTATGTGTGTGACTAGTTTGCTTGTACTCTTGATAATGAAAAATATCCGGATATATATTTTTTTTCGAAGAAAACATTTTAACATTTCTTATATTTTACCAGTCGTGAATTTTTTTAAAAAAATTTTCTCTCGCATTCATTTTTTATACGAATTAAACATAATAAATTCCCCTTCGCCTTTTTTTCATCTTTGCAACTTATTCTATCATCTTAATACTTGATTGTGAATTATAGTTTTACGTAAAGTATATAGATATTCTAAGATAAGGACCCTTTCTTAGCCCTCCATTTCATATATTATTTCTTTTGAACAATTCACTGATTTAGCATCTATAGTATTAATCAAAGTTGCAAATTCTTTAATAGTTATAGTTTCCGCCCCAAATCCCACAGATCAATTTTGCAGTCAGAGTTTATTTTAAGACCTACACAATTTCTGTAAGTTGGGAAAGAATATATATATATATATATATATATATATAATATGTACAAATATAAGAATGTATAAAACGTGTATATACGTATGCATATGTACATAATATATATTCTTATTCTTACTCTGTTTTCTCTTCCTTTTAGCCTAGTGATATAGGCAAATGTAGGGGAAAGATTTAGCTGGCTTTAAAATTATGTTTTTAATCTTAATTCTTAAGAGTGTTGTTATAGTACTGAGGCTATTTTATTTTTGACCTATAAACTGTCTTGTTACATTTCAATTACATGCTTTGATTTATCAGATTTATAGCAATTTAGTATATAATTATTGATTATACATATATAATTAAACATAGTTTAATTTCGGAGTCATTTGAAAAATTTAAGCAAATCTTATAGAACCTATAGAAATTAAATTCCTGAACTAATTAAAAATATTAAACGAATGATAAAAAAAGTTATGAAAAAATTCTATTGCTGTATATATTTATGAAGTGGCAGGAAATTATTCTATTCTATTCCTGCTAACATTTTTATAATATTATGCTCTATAAGCAATTTCTAAACAATAAATCTTTTCATAAGACTGGCTTCTGTTATAGAGAAACAATAATTATCAATAATGATTTTTGTATTTTTAATAACAAATAAAAATAATAATGCAATATCTAATAATGATTTTTATATTTTTAGATACATAAATGATCTAATTGCTTTAGGTGGGAAAAAAAGTGAAATTACTTCTAATATTGATTTCTTTTATCCTAATTATTTGAACCACATTAAAACAAACAGTTATCTTCTCAAAGCAGATAACTTTGATGTTCGAGTACGATAAATTAAAAAGCAACATTTATGACAAAAAATATGCCTTTAATTCTCATATTACAAGATACTTTTTTCGAAATCTTGTATACATATTTCTATTAAAAAGAATATCATTTTAAATTATTTACAAAGCTATTTTTAATTAATTAAAATAATGTAAAATTTCATAATGTTAATTAAATTTTAATTATTATTTAAATCATGACTAACATATAGGTATATATATGATGTAATTATTTGAAATAAAAATTGTAAAAAAATATTTACTCGTAATTTTAATTTTTATCCAAAATATTTAAGTATCATTAAAACAAACAGTAGCACTTCCAAAACAGATAACCTTGATATATTGTGGACAATAAATTAAATAATAATATTTATGGTAAAAGTTATGTCTGTAGTTTTTATATTATTAAGGCAATTTTTAGAAGTCTAATATGCATGTTTCTATTTATGGAATATTATTCTTCGTTACATAGCACATAAAAACTTTTTATCTTATATAAAAAGAGACAAATTGCATAACGTTAAGGAATATATTAATTGTTGTTTAAATTTTAACTAATTTATAAAAATATAGATGATCTGATATTTTTAGTTAAAAAAGGAATTTACTTCTAATATTGGTTTTCTTATCCTAATTTTTTGAACCACATTAAAGGAAACTGTTTCCCTTCCATGACAAATAATTTTGATGTATCGGGTACAAAAAACTAAACAGTAGTATTTAGGATAAACGATATGCCTGTAATTTTCATCTGATTAAAGTACTTTTTTTGGAATTCTAATATTCATGATTATATTTATAGAAATATTATTAATTAGTTACAACGAAACACACACAATTATTAACTACCAAAAATAGTGATGAATTTCATAATAGTAAGGAATTTATTTGTTGTAGCTTAAATCATGACCAATATATAGATAATTTAACTGCTTTAGATAAAAATGGTGAATACACTTCCAATAGGGCTTTCTTATCCTAATTAAATGAATCTTATTAAAACAAGTTGTAACCTTTCAAAAACAGATAACCTTTATGTATCGTGAGCAATAAATTAAATAGTAATTTTTATGATAAAAGATAGGCCTGTAATGTTCATTTTTAGGTACTTTTTTGGAATTCTAACATACATATTTCAATTTACAAACATATTATTAATTATTTACAACGTAACAGTTATTAACTTGCAAAAATAGTGACGAACTTCATAGTGGTACGGAATTTATTTGTTGTTGCTTAAATCAAGTCAAATATATAGATATGTAGTTGATCGAATTATTTTAGATAAAAATAGTGAATTTACTTCTAATATTGATTTGTTATCCTAATTATTAGAACTTCATTAAAACAAACAATAACTCTCCCACTACAGATAACTTTGATGAATCTTGGACAATAAATTAAACTGTAACATTTATGATAAAAAATGTGTCTGTCATTATCATAGTATAAAGTTTTTTTTTGGAGGGGGGGATTCTATTATGTACATTTCTATTTATTATTCTAAATTTGCTCAACGTAACAATTTTAAGACAAAAAAAAAATAGCTATGTATTTTATAATGTTAAGGAATTTATTAATCGTTGTTCAAATTATGAAAAATACGTAGATAAAAAGATGATCTAATAGTTTTAGATTTTTAAAAAAGGGAATTTACTTCTAACATTGGTTTTTATCCTAATTATTTGAACTATGTTGAAGCAAATAGCTTTCCTCCCAAAACAGATAACTTTGATGTATCGTGGACAAAAATTAAATAGTAGTATTTATGATAAACGATATGCCTGTAATTTTCATCTTATTAAGGTACTTTTTTTGGAATTCTAATATTCGTATTTATATTTATAGAGATATTATTAATTAGTTACAACGAAACACACAATTATTAACTATCAAAAATAGTGACGAATTTCGTAATAGTAAGAAATTCATTTGTTGTTGCTTAAATCATAACTATATATATTATCTAATTATTTGAAATAAAAATTGTTAACTTACTCCTAATTCTAAACTTTATCCTAAATATTTGAACCTCAATAAAACAAACAGTAACACATCCAAAACCGATAACCGTGATATATTGTGCACAATAAATTAAATAGTAATATTTATGATAAAAGTTATACTTGTAATTTTCATGTTATTAAGGCAATTTTTAAGAGTCTAATATGCATATTTCAATTTATAAAATATTGTTCTTAATTATTTACAACGTAAAAAGTACTTATCTATAGTAAAAACCGGAGAATTTCATAATGTTAAGAAATATATTAAATGTTGTTTAAATCATGACTAGCCTATAGGTATGTAGATTATATAATATTTTTACATAAAAAGAAGGGAATTAACTTTTAAAAAATTAATTCTTTATCTTAATTATTTTAATCCCATAAAAAAATTGTTATCCTCTCAAAACAGATAGCCTTGATGCAGCGTGTACGATAAATTAAACAGTCATATTTGCAATAAAAATTTTTTTAACTGATTAAGGTACAATACTTATATGCACATATTTTTATTTATATAAATATAATTAATTATTTACAACATTACAATTACTTCCTTAAAAATTAGCTGCAAATTTCATAACGTTAAGGAATATATTAATTGTTGTTTTAATCGTTTCTAATATATGGATATATAGATGATATAATTGTTTTAGATTAAAAAAAATGTTTTTATTCCTAATATTTTATTTCTTATCTTAATTATCTGAACCTCATTAAAACAAACAGTGTTCATCCCAAAATAGATAACCGTGATGTATCATGGATGAAAAATTAAATATTAATATTTATGATAAAAAGTATGTCTGTAATTTTCATATCATAAAGTAATTTTTGGAATTCCATTATGTATATTTCTGCTTATAAGATTCTATTCCTATTTATATACAAAGTAACTATTTTCAACTCAGAAAATTATGACGAATTCAATAATGTAAAGTAATTTACTTACTTTGATGTGTTTTAATCAATGAATTAAGTAGTAATAAAAGATATGCCTGTGATTTTAATATTATTAAGTTATTTCTTTGAAATTCTTGCATGCCTATTTCTATTTATAAAACTATTATTCTTCCAGATTATAGTATTATTTATTACAATGTAACAATTTTTAGCTTTTAAAATAGTGATAAATTTCATAATGTTAAGGAATTTGTGTGTGCTAGTTGTTACTTAAATCATGTCTAATATACAATTATATTGATAATCTAATTGTTTAGATAAAAACTGTAAATTTACTCCTGATCTTATTTTTTATCCTAAGCATTTGAACCTAAATTTGACAAAAAAAAATATGCCTATGATTTTAATACAGTTCAGGTACCATTTTGGGATTCAAATATTTCTATTTCTATTTATAGAAACTTTATTCTTAATTATTTACAAGTAACAATACTATAGTTAGGAATAATATAATGTAATTCTTAATGTCAAAAAAATGTATTAATTATTGTTTAGATCATAGCTATCCTTTTAACTTACTTTATACTTACATTTTTAATAATTTCAATATTAATTACTTGTTTCAAAAATATTTTTATATTTGTTAAACCTTTTTTGTTTATATTTGCTTTTAAATTAAGTTGAAGATTATATTACCTGGCTTTAAGAAATTTTTATACTGATTTTTTTCTCTCTTTTACATATATCTTACAAGATTGAGTCACGTGTTATTGTTTATTTATTTAATTTGATAGCTTTCCTTTTCATTATGTCTCTTGTTTAATTTATCCTTGATCTTTTCCTTCAAATAAATATTTTTTTAATTTTTATATTTTTCATGTTTTTTAGCTTTAACCATATCTCCTTTTAAATTATTTTATCTACTTTTTTTATGTGTGATACTGTTTTGAAAAGGTTGAAATTGTTTAGTTTGTTACGTATTAGGATGCTAAATTGGTCTTTTTAAAAAAGAACTGTTGCATTTATTTAGGTTTAGCGTTTTCTGATTTGGTATGTAGATTAATGCTTACACTTGGTATTTAAAAAGTATTTTAAGTATTAATCCCTATATATATATATAGTATTAGATTTATTACCTTTTGTGTGTGTGTGTGTCTGAATGTATTTTTAAATTATTTTCCCTTCCTTTTAGGCCAGTTGTATAAGCAAATATAAGGAAAAGTTGGCTGGCCATAATACTATGCTTAATTCTAAAATCTTAGTTTCATAGGTTAAAAGTTTGAGGTTGTACTACTGTGGCCATCTTATTTTGACATTGCCTTTTTATATTTCTATTCATTGTTTTTAGCTTTGTTAAACTTGCACCTATTTAATATATGATTATTTAATACATATATATATATATATAGTCGAACCTCCATATAACACATCTCTATATTGCGAATTCTTCTATATCGCGAACTTTTTCCTGGAACCAAGAACATTTCACGATTTTCTTCGTAAAATAACCTCCCAATAGCGAAGTGCATTTTCTATATAACGAACTTTTTCTCTTGTGATTTAATTTGTTTTCTCCCTTTTTTTTAAGTATTTCTGGACATTTCGAGTTATTCTCTCTTTTAGCACATTTTATAGTAGTCATACATCTTGAACTAGCTTTATTAGTTGCCTAATGCTCCTAGAGCAGTAGAATTCTGGGTATTTCATACAAGAAATGCAACCCTTAACCCCCATTGTCTAGTTCACTGGAAACATCTTCTATATCCCCTTTCACCTTCAGTAGAGTCTCATATAATAGAACTAGACACCGTTTATTTGTAGTATTGATCAGTCGTACGGGTAACTTCGTTTCTTGTAGCTCGAAAATGTCTAAACATAAGTGGTTGAACATCAAAGAAAAAAAATTAAATTCTTCAAGAAGTGGATAAAGAGACGTCAAGAAACTTTTCTTGTAGTTTTTCTTTCTTTTTTTAATAGGTAAGATATATAAAATAAATATAAATTAATTTACAAAAAGGTGCGAATAATTACTTTTTTTTAATATATAGTGTTTATAAATTTAAAATTTGTTTCATGTGGTATATTAAGAAAACTGAAAGATGAACCTCTATGTAACGAATTTTCCGTATAACGAACTTTTTTGGGGTATTTAGCGACTTCGTTATATAGAGGTTCAACTGTATATATATATATATATGAAAGTAGTTAGATTAATAATTCTAAATATTATATTTATCGTTATATAGATGGCATAATCATTTTTGGCAAGCAAGTCAATTTTACACCTAACACTAATTTTTATCCACAATATCTTAATTTAATACAGACAAATAGTAACAACACTGAAGCAAATTTTCTTGACATACATATCAAATTAAAAGATAATGTAATAGTTTCTAATATTTATGATAAAAGAGAAGAATTTAATTTCAATATTACAAAAGTTCCTCATTGGGAGAGTAATGTACATTTTCAGAAATATTGTTATTAATTATATACAACGCAATAAATTTCTGGTGTCAAAAAAATAATAAATAACTATAAACATTTTACTAAATTTGCTTAAATCAGAAATACCCAATTAATTTTATTAATAGTTATATGAATAAAGCTATTCAAAATAGTAAGGATTAAAAATTCTTAGATTAATAACAATTTATTACTATAAATTCACATATTCCATAGTTATAGTTACCTCCATATTCTAATATTTGATAAAATTACTTATTATTATTTATTTCATATATACTCTAGTGTCACTAAAGTTATGGCAATTTGTAACTCTCTTATTAATTTTTATTTCTATTCTTTTTATACTTTAGTTAAGTGCTACATTTCAGCCATTCACATGCTTTGAATCTGTATTAGGGTCCAGAATCTGGCAATAACATTTATTGCACTCAGATTTAGCGCGGGTTCTGCATTTTTAAGGGCAATTTTTCGGTAAGTTACCTCTATCTTGTAATGGATTTAGATATCCCTATCCATTACTTTCAATAGGTTTTTGCTCAGTATTATTTACATAAAGGGGAAGGTTGGCTGGCCAAGAAACATGTTCAACCCCACTTTTATATAATATATTTTATATATTAGCTGTCCTAAATCAGCAATGCTTATAATGCTGTAGCATCCATTTTATAATTTTTAATCTAGGTTGCTCATGTGTCCTTTATTGTGTGATTTTCCCACTGTCTATGTGTTTTTTGAATGTGATTGTTAGATGTTTATCTCTTGTTTGTAGTGAATAAGACTATATATATATACACACATGAGAGAGACATGTTTTGAGCCAGAATCAGACTTAATTTTAAAAAGGTCTTTATTCAAGTAATTCTCGACATCATATGATGCTAAGAACAGAGAGAAAAAAGAAACGCCAAAGTGAAAAACTAGGTGGGTTACCACTTAAACACAGATGTTAAGGTATAGCGGATTTTTTTTAAGAGTGTACTTGAAAGTTAATGCTGACATATAGGGCTATTAAATATTATGATCTGGAATCAGAAATGTTTAAGGGTTAGGGGCCATCTGTTTCGGAGAAATAATTGGGTGATTAATTTGATATTTGAAGATGTAATCATAAATAAAAGTTGTGCTAGATAGGGAATTTAATTTGTAATCTAATTTAATTATCCTTACATATATATAATTATTAATAATATACTGAATTGCTATAAATTTAACACTTAACATAATAATATGTTGTGCTAGATAGGGAATTTAATTTGTAATCTAATTTAATTATCCTTACATATATATAATCATTAATCATATACTGAATTGCTATAAATTTAACACTTTTTAACATAATATGTAAAAGTATAAAAAGAGGCAGTATAGGTCACAGTCAAATGGCTTCAGCAATATATTAACGAACTGTTACTCTTAGAAAGACTGTATAGTTAAACAAATTTTGAGACACTAACTTCTCCCTGTATTTGCTATATTATTGGCTTGAAAAAAAAGTGTGTGTGCTTATGACCACACGATAGTAGTGATAACTTCAAATTATTTATTCACATGTCTGTACTCATAAAGTAATATTTTTGTGCGAAATATACAATTATATTTGGGAATTAATTGCATTCTAAGCAGGAAACAATATGTTTATGGTAGCTGAAATAGGTTATAAATCCTTTAGATTCAAAATTTTATTTAAATATCTATAAAAAAAAGAACTCCGTCAAGTGTTGTTCCGTACTTCCTCGTGCTTCATTTGGATCATTTGACATAATTAAACTGAATTTTGATTTTAAAAAATCAACGAAAGGTTTTGATTTGTCTTTTGAAAAATATACTTTAAAATTCCCACTTAAAATCATAGGTAATTTGTACAGAAGTCCCGATCCGGCTTTGTGAATTTTGGTTGTAATTTAATAATATTCAATTCTATCCATGAATTAATTTAAGCAAAGGGATAGTAAGACAGGTAGTTGATTGGGAAGAGAGGAATCTAGGTCAAAACCTTTAAAAATGAATTTAATCTGAAGATTTATATCACATAATCTCTAGCTTATACTAGGTCTTTTGTCATTGTATGGTAGTTTGGTACAAATATATCCGATGCTGCTGCAAGGAAATTCTTATTTATATTTTGTTTTCTCGTATTTAAATTTTTTAATGTAACTTTTTTTTAATACCTGTATACTTAATTTTGTTATTTTAAATTTTTAGTTGTTTTAATTTTCTTTTTAGAATCAAAGTATATTTAAGTAATGTGATTAATAGAACTATTTGTTTATTGTTATTCCGATTCGCTTAAAAAATAGATTTTTAATTCTTACGATCACTACAATATTGCTAATGATAATTATAATATTTACTTAGTTCTACAAAAATTTGTCCTTTTTCTACATTTTATGTTTAACTCTAGTGTAGGATTCCTTTTTCTCTCTAAGCCTATTTTTTAAAAATATTACATTTCATTTTCATGCTTCAACCAGGATTAGAGTTAATCCCGCATTCATTTTAGTAGAAAGAGGTGGCGCGGGGGGTGCCCCACTTAGATCGAAGCTAAGAGCTTTACTTTTACTGCCTATTGGTGGGAGGACAAACAAAGCGCGTTTTAGAGTGACGGGGGGAAACGTCCCTCCTTTCCTTTTTAGGTATGTGTATGCCCGAATGAAGGCGAAAAAAGCCGAATGAGCGTTACATTTCAGAGTGTGACGTTCAGTCAAGTTCACTCTCTAGCAAAACGCGCCAATAGAAATCACTTCAAAAATGAAAGAGAATAATTGGGTTTTAAATAAACACTAGATGGTTGTACGCGTTCTCTGTAATTTTAATTGTTTCGCTCTCCAATTTTTTGCGCTCTAGGCATGCGCCTAGCGTTCATAAGCGGAAAAAAGGGTCTACCTCTATCCAGAAGTCTCAAATATTTTGCCCCTTCGACATTTTCTGAATCGAAATTGATTTTTTTATCTACAACAAATCTATATTTGTAATCGTAGCATTCGAATTTTATATTATAAACGCAACAACCCACTATGTACTTTAAAACTTGATACTCTGCTATTGAAATATCATCTGATTTATTTTTAAATTTCCTAGGCATTGTCCCTTTTGAATTTTGCATCAACTGTTCATCTTTTGGGAAACAAAAGACCGAAGCGTAGGATTTTGCTAAGTTTATTAAATGACCAGTTAGGCACACAGCAATAACGATGCATTAGTATAAAATGTGTGCAGCTTTAGGATGAGTGATTAATAATATTTTTAAGTTAATTAAGATTTGACAGAATAAACAAAACACTTATTTCACATTTAAACACTAATTTCTCATATAAAACAAAATATCTTAAATTTATACATAATTAGGGATGTTGGCATAAATGCATCAATTTATTATATCGTGCCCTCAAAACTAAAAAGAAAGAAATTCAATAATGGCACAAGAATAAAGGGGAGAAAAGGGAATAAAACCCCTGGGAGAACGTCCCTCTCTTTTAGTCACGTGATTTCTTTTTAAATGAGGAACAATCTTGTCGGAGCAAGTTTTCCGAATACAGGCGAAAGGAGCCGAATAAGCGTTACATTCCCGAGCGTGACGTTCATTCAAGTTCACTCTCTAGCAAATCGCGGCAATAGAAGTTATCACTTCAAAAAGTGTATGGAAAAGCTATTTGTAAGATTAAAAGTAATTTTTAAAAAAGATAAAACCTAAATATTATAGTAATTATAGATAAATCTGCATATCCAGAGGTAGGGGAAAATTCGAAAAACTCATATATAAACTGAAAAATTATAAACGATAAAAGTATAAGAAGCAAAATGTAAAGCAAACCCATCAACGAGAACCTGCTAAAAATTAATATTACAAAAAAGCACACAAGGTCAAAAAATTCTTCAAATATACTTTAAAACAAAAAGCATTTTTTTTCCTTTAGGGAATATGAAAATCACACGAAAAACATTTTAAATACTTTACTGGAAAGAAAAGATTGAATAATTCAATATATATAAAATGTTTACTAAATTCAAAAACTAGCAAACAAAATAACCAATGGCTTTATCCAGGCAAAAACAGATGAACCTAAATAAAATAGTGTGTATCAAAACGAGATTTCCACATAAATAAATAAATAAAAATATATAGAAAATAAGAAAATTCGAAAAACTAATAAAAAACCAGTAATACTACGCTTTTGTGTAAAGAAAATTAATCGGATAATCATGATCTAAATAGCCAATAAATTTTTTAACATTATTATAGTCTTTATTTTTATTAACTAAAAAATATTTGCGATGAAAATAATCAAGAATAATATTTCTGTAAATAGAAATATGAATATTACTATTCCAAAAGGGACTTTAATGATATTATAGTTTAAGGCTTTCTTTTTCTCGACAAAAATACCAACATTGAATTTTTATATGTATAGATAAACAAATAGATAGATAACTAGACAGATAGAAATGGATATAGATATGTAAATAGATAGATTAATAGATATTGATAAGTCAATAGATAAATAGATATATATATATAGATTTATAAAGTGATTTCACAGGAATTAAAACATTTATTGGGGAGGATGTATTATCTTGTTGCAGTCGCGGAATGGATTGATGAGGAAACATTTTGTTTTTTCAAGCCGCATTTAATTTTAAGCACACATAAAAGAACGACACGAAACACATCACAAACGTGCACAATAGAAGGGACAAAAGAAGAATTCGTTCTGGAGATCTGTGCTTTTATAGTTTACTTAACAGGAAATTTTTACAATCATATGATTTCCGTTAATGACTTCTATAATTGTTCAGAATACGCGGATGATGCAATATTGTATCCTCTTCTTTTGAAAAGCTCGAACGCGAGGTAGTTTCTTAAAAGATAAAGTTATAGGTAACAGTCTATTTCCCGTTAGGTGGGTAAACTAAAAATTAATTATCGAGCGAAGTCTTGAAGGCTCAAGACCAGTAAGATTTAAATAAAATTCCTCGAGAGGAAATTTCAATGGGGAATTATTACATATAGATATATATATATACAAGATAATTATAATTAAAGTTTTTCTTTCAAAATGGTGTAAAAAAAACCACTGTTCAGAATGACTTCCATTCCCGACTGAATATTTTTGGAAATGGGGGAAATAACGATATGGCACAAGGAAAAAAATCCAGAGTGTATCAATCGATATCGCTAACAGAAGTAGACTCGGCAACAAATGGCTTTTTTAATTGAATTACGACTTCGTCGGCATGTGCTGTTCAATGTGCATTATTGTTTCGGTTCTTTCACGGAAAAAGAATGACTTCTAAGTCATTCAATAGTTGCACTGTTAGTGAAAAGCACATCATCTACCAAGGCAAGGTCATACCACAATGGATAAGAAAAATCGGTTTTCAATTGCTTTTAAGCTAAAAACTGCATAAAAAGCAACAATGGAAACACAAATGAATTTTTTTTTTCTTATGTCATACAGTTTTCCCCTTCGTCAGGAATATTCAGTTCAAATATGAGGTCATTCTGAGCAATGGTTCTTTTTTTTACAGCATTTTGAAAAAGTAACTTTAATTACAATCCCCCTATATATAGATAGATACTTCTTCCAGGTTTACATTAAAAATAAACTTGGTAAAATGAACGTAGGATTACTTCGAAAAACATAATTAATAGAAAAGAACAAATTTACTTATAAAACTTAGAAATAGCATCGTTAAAAACTTTAAAGTTCTTTTGTGAGATTCTGAGAAGAGAATCTCACGAGGTCCCTCTGTTTTCTTTTTTTTTCCCCCTACTTTGAAAGTAATTTTATATCTATTTTAAGGTATCCGACTCCGTTCGGAACCATCATTTCAAAAAAGCACATAAATGACATTTAGTGTCACTTAAATTAGAATACAAATATAAAATTCTTTTAAGGACATTTTGACAAAAAAAATTACTTAAATACGGTATTTTGGAAAAAAATTAACTTAGAATAACCTTTTTTTCAAAATGTTCTCCTTTTATAAGAAATGCTTCTAAAATAATAATATTTTGTGTGTGCGTGCGCTTATATAAAGTAAAGACTTCTCCAGAGAGTCTGAACTTTTTTTTTTTTTTGGAAAAATTCACATTATTTTTAGAGTTACAATCCATTGAAATAATTATCGGTGGTTTTTTTTCTTAAAATTTCTCCCCTCTGTTGTCGTAAAACATGAATAAACCCTCTTCTAAGTTATATATTTCAAAATTCTAGTTGAGCCTCTCTACAGAGGTCTGAGCTATATACAGGCAAAATATTATTATAATAGAAGCATTTTTCACTAAAGGAGAATATTTTGTTAATTGGTCGTTCTATGTTCAATTTTGTCAAAATATTGTAGTTAAATAATTTTTATTGTAATACTCTTCTTAAAACAATTTTATATATATTTTCTAATCTAAGTGACACTAAATATCATAAATATGATCCATTTATACGCTTTTGCAAAATCACGGTTCCGAACGTAGTCTGATACGTTAACAATTTTTCGAAGGTTTTCATATTTTTAAAAATATTGAAGAATATTTTCTCATATCGAAGGAAAAATGGAATCGGCTCTTTATTTTCTTCTTTAATTTCACTTTCAAGACTTTTGTGAGCATTTTATTGGATTTAAAGAAATATAAGAAGGTAAGATGTTATCACTATCTATAACGGGATGGGCAACTTGTTTTGGCTCGTGGGTCACATTAAGGGAGTAGAAGATAATGGAGGTCCGCACCTTTTTAAAATGATTGCATTTAATATAAAAAATAATAAATATATGTTGAAAAAAATAGTGGCAGTTTTATTAAATTTATTTACTGTGCTAATTTCACGTTGCTTTTAGCTACAAGTGCATTTAATTTCAAAATATTAGTTTAATGAAGCAAATGTACCCTATCATACTTTCCGACTTTTTTTTTTTTAATCAGATTGCTTATTTAAGGTATTCGACAACGTTTGGAACCTTGATTTTAAAAAAGTGCATAAATGGATAGTTTTCATGATATTTAGTGTCACTTAGATTAGAATACATGTATAAAATTGTTTTAAGAACATCATGACAAAAAAAATTATTTAAAAACAATATTTTGGCAAAAAATTAACTTAGAATTATCTTTTTCAAAACATTCTCTTCCTATAAAAAATGCTTCTATAATAATAATATTTTGCTTATATAACAGACATTTTCAGTGAGTTTGAACTAGAATTTTTGAAAAATTCACATTATTTTCAGAGTTACCACTAATTTAAATAATTATCGGCGTTTCTTCTTAAAATTTCTCTCCTCTGTTATAGTAAAATATGGATAAATCCACTTCTAAGTCATATATTTCAAAAAATTCTACTTCAGCCTCTGTACAAAGGTCTGAGTTATACAGAGGCAAAATATTATTATAATAGATGCATTTTTCATAAAAGAAAAATGTTTTGAAAATGGGTCATTCTGAGTTCATTTTTTGTCAAAATATTGTACTTAAATAATTTTTTATTTTAAAAATATTCTTAAAACAATTTTATATACCTTTTTCTAATCTAAGTGACACTAAATATCATAAATATTATCCATTTATACTCTTTTACAAAATCATGGTTCCGAACGTTGTCGCGGGTACCTTAGATTCTCATCACAACCTGCAAGTTTATGTTTGCCAAGCTCCATCTATATTTTCTCTTGTTGATCTTCATGCAAGAAAAACTTTGCTCCAAAATTTATGTCAGCTAAAATAAAAAGAACAATTTTCCAAAAAAAATTTCGTTAATGTAAATGTCAAGCAAAGCAGATAAAAATTTGTAAAACTCATTATCATAGCATTAAAAATTTTCTTCGCACTCTGTTCTGATTTCTAGTCAGTAAGTTCAAGCTGTAGCTCTTCACACAGGTGCTGTATGAATGTCCTCAGTAATGGGTTAACAGAGCAAATTGAAAATTTAGGGTGAATTTTCTTAAAATCCTGAAACATCCAAACTCTGTAGAGGATGTTTAAGTAGAAATACTTTCAGATATTTTGTTTTCCTAATAATGGAATACAAAAGAATCTTGATCGCGCACGGTGAAAAATTCTCATTCCAAAACAGATTTTTTTCTGACCGTCTTGGCGAGCCGCATGTGACCCATGAGCCCCTAGTTGCCCCCCCCCCCCCTCTGATTTATAAGATTAATGTATGATGTTCAAAAAAGAATTCAAAACAGTTGACATATTGGAGTCTTAAGGTATCCGACAGCGTTCGGAACCGTGATTTTGCAAAAGGGTATAAATAAATAATATTTATGATATTTAGTGTCAGTTAGATTAGAAAATGTATATAAAATTATTTTAAGAATAGTACTACAATAAAAAAATTTTTAAGTACAATATTTTGACAAAAAATGAATATGGAATGACTCATTTTCAAAATGTTCTCCTTTAGTGAAAAATGCTTCTATTGTAATAATATTTTGCCTGTATATAGCACATACCTCTGTACAGAGGCTCAACTAGAATGTTTGAAATATATAACTTGGAAGTGGGTTTATCCATGTTTTACGACAACAATGGGGAGAAATTTTAAGAAAAAAACGCCGATTATTATTTCAATGGGTTGTAACTCTGAAAATAATGTGAATTTTTCAAAAATCATAGTTGGGCCTCTGTACAGAGGTCTGAGCTATATACAGGCAAAATATTATTATAATAGAAGCATTTTTCATAAAAGGAGAACATTTTGAAAAAAGGTTATTCTAAGTTAATTTTTTGCCGAAATATTGTATTTAAATAATTTTTTTTTGTCAAAATGTCCTTAAAACAATTTTATACATGTATAGTAATCTGAGTGACACTAAATATCATGAAAATTATCCATTAATGCGCTTTTTTAAAATCACGGTTCCGAACGTAGTTGGATACCTTAAATTAAAAAAACCAATTTCTCAGGTTTTGACGCTATTTAGTCTAAGCCATATTTTTTAAAGTTCATATGGACTATTTTAACTAAATTATTCAGCCGTATTCATATTATTTTGTCTACCATCTGCATCTTGTGTGTGATGTGTATATTACTGTTTGTATTTATGAAAATTTTGTCACCATTTTCAGATGGCTCAAGAACAGTAACTCAAATTATGCAAGTAGGATTTTCAACTACAATTTTTGCATGAAATAAATCTTTTTTTTTAAAAAAAATTATCAAATCTCTGCATCTTTTGGCTGATGTTTTTGCATGACATGTTTTACTTTTGACTGTCATTGTGTTTCGTGTTTTTTAATTTATTTTGGCTTTATGAGCATGTGGATGCTTTGTCTCAGGTTTAAAGGAAGCAATTTGTGTTTTTGATGTTGTAAATGAAATGTTTTTTAAATGTCACTTTGCACGTTGTAGATAAAATAATTGCTGTAAAGTTTTTAATAATTATGATATTACACTTTTGAAATATAAAGTTTGTGTAATTTTTTTTATTCTAATTTATATGACAGTGTGTCGTATTGGATAGACCGAGACAAATCAAATACATTTTAATTTTTGAGGTCACTAATAATAATTCATATATAAATTTATTTTTCTAATGAATTCACAATTTATTAGGGATTTTCCTGATAACATTTTGGTAAATTTTCCTAGTAATAAAAAGTAAGAAATGTGTTTATTTGGCCTGAAATTGTTACTTTGTAATGAAGTGCCGGTAAATCGTATAATTATATAATTCTTTGGTTTTAAATATTACTAAGTCATTCAGTAAAATAAATACAAATCAGAGATTAAATCTGACCTACTGATATTCAATTTTTAGAGCAAACTAAAATATTTATGATATTCCGAACAAGTAATCTTTTTGTTTCTATTCCACAGTAAGTAAATAAATTTAAAAACAATGTAGTGGTATTCATTTTTCAACAAATATCATCTACATCAAGCATGAAAAATTATATATATATAATCAATTTCAAACAGCATTTAGGAGCACCTCATTAAGTTTTAATTTTCATAGTTAATCTATATAATTGAACTACATTTAAAATTTATAGTTTTACAGTAAATAAGACTTAAAAGTTTTTATTAAAGTAAAATACGTAAGATCTGGTTTACTGAACTTTGAACAAAAACACAAATAATGACTGACACTAAATACTGCTAATAAAGGGTACTTTTCCGTTTCGCCTGCGCTGGCGATTAAGTCGCCAAAAATGATACAACCGACGCCAAACGAAGCATTCCCACTGGTAACCCTTTACCACCACAATTTCAAAGCAAGTCGCGGTCTTTTCTTATCAGTAACGTCATTTTCATAATACATGAAAAATGGATGTAAAACTAATAAGAACTAACATTTCTTCATATGCGTAGTGTGTGTTATCGAGAATAAAGCCTGCTTGGCGAGATTTGCACCGGCGAAATGGACCAAATAAAGTTATACAAGAGTTTCATTACACAAGATGCTTAAGTATATTTAGTCTTGGTATCTAAATAAAACCAGTACTTAGACATCCGCGAAGACGATCGTTTTGGCGTGATCGATAAAGTATTGCCGTTCGGATCGGAAGGTGCCCGGTTCGAATCTAACCTACATTGGTGACCCTGGACAGAAGTAAGAAAAAGCAACTTTCTGAAAGGTCGTGGCGCCATCTACCGCAAGAAAAATAAATAATAATAAATGAGAAGAGAGAGTAAAAAAAATAATGAATAAGAGAAGGAATAATAAAAGACATACTCTCTCCGAAGCAAAGGATAGATCACCTTTCTCTTATCTTAGCAAGAAAAATAAATAAAAATAAATAAATAAAAAAATAATGAGAGAATAAAATAAATAAACATGCTCTCTCCGTAACAAACGAATGAAAAAAAAATCGTTCACCTATCCATCTCACTGGTGGGAGAGTAGTGTAGCGGTACCTAAATAAAACCAGTACACTTAGACATCACGCGAAGATGATCGTTTTGGCGTGATCGATATAGTACTGGCGTTCGGAACGGAAAGTGCCCGGTTCGAATCTACCTACAAAGCCATTTAAAATTTAGGTACATAAGTATTATCGCAACCTATTGGCGACATTATATGAAACAAACCACGGGGTTGCTAATTCAGCACGTATGACACATAGGTAAATAGGGTTACCAACTTGGCGAGTTTTTAATAGAATTGGCGATTGTTGTAATAATACATAAGTACCAAAATTTATTACTAATGTGAGGATTATATATAGATATTGCATACCCTCTTCTATTTATGTAGTACACGAATTAAAAGATATATTATTTAAAAAGGGCTAAAATGCATTATATTATTTATTCCTGAAAAATTGAAGGGAAGCAAAATTGTGTATATAACAGAGAACTATAATTAGAATTTAATTACCATCAAATATTAAAAGTAGATAATTTTTGGCGATATTTCATATGCGGTTATGGTTTTTATTTTATTTATTCTTGTTTTTGATACGTCTCGGTTTATCCCATTTTGTATTTTCTTTAAAATTATGATACATTTAGTGAATAACATCGTCTTTTAAATGAAATTATCTTCTTATTTAAAAAAAAAAACTATTTATTTATTATCCAACAAGAAGCTATTGTTTTAGCTTCGAATAAGTAGTATTTAACCACTTTTCAAATTCCTGCTTCACCGATAGTTAATTTAATTTTCCTCAATACTCTCACATTGGATTGAAGTAAAACGCATACAAAAATTATGCAATATTTTATTAATCGATTGATGCATATGTATTATAGGAATGTACACGCATTCAGGAATTAATGAAAGAAACAAAATATAGTCAAATTATTGAGAATTTTAGCACAATTGAAGACTGTCATGTTTACCTCGAGGACTATTTCTTCGTCATTTGGCTTTAATCTTTTCATATTTTTCAAACGATTTTATCACGGAGACGGACTTTGTGAAAATTATGTGATGAAGTCGCCAACATAGAAACCTTACAAAGGAAACACAAACCCGATGGGTTGCCATGTATAATCAGAGTAAGAATTATAAATTCTATTGCTTGCCATACGATAGATACTACCAGAGAGCAGCCCCTAAGCTCCCAACCACGCAGATAATTCTTCCACTCCATCAAGAAGAAACACTTAGGCACGCCTTCCGGATCTCCTCGTCTCAGCCAATCACCGGCATGCCTCTCAGCAGACTGGAAAAAGTCCACTTTCGCCGTCTTCCACATCGAAGTCCATCAGATATGAAATGAGGACTGTTTTCACAGTCCAGATGTCTACAGATAGATGCCTATTTCAACGAAAGATACTAATTTTACGTTTTATTAAAATTTGAATTCAATTTTAAATGTCTTATCGTAAAAATAGGATTCTTAAAAACTACATATATAAAAATGATGGCTAAAACTGTTCTTTGAAATGCTATGCATATGTTTTTAAAAATTCTTATTTGAATTTGTTTCACCATTTAAATTTAGATGCTTTGTGAATCATTCTTAATATAGAACGATACCTTTTCCAAGCAAGGACGAAACAAGAATCAGTTCATTTGATCTGAAAAAAATTATTTGAAATTTTATGCCAATAAATGCGAAATAATTTCTCATAATATTATCTGAATATTTATTTAACAATGCATAATTTTTAACTAAATGAAGCTGAAAAGTTTGCTTTATATTCGATTTAATCGCTTACAGTTAGTTTAAAAAAAAGCTGCAATGTGTTTCTATTTTACCCCCCACGTTGTCCGTATTAATTTGTGCTTAACACAGGTAAGTATCTTTCAAGATCTTATGTCACAGGTGAGATCTTATTAAGTGAAATAGGAAAAACTAATGTGACGATTTTAAACTATTATCGTAAATCATCCAACTATTAACTTTTTTCCCAAACTCCTGCACCGAAAGTATAAGTTAATATTTAATATAGCACTCAATTCAAATATAATCAACTAAAAATACAAAATAAAGAGAGTGGCATGAAAGATTTTATGGCCACAAACCTGGAAGGTTATTAATACCATTTTGGATTCCTTATCCATCAAAATGTACTTCAAGAAACAGAAAACAAAAATCATACAACTCAATAAATATTTTCTAACACATTGAAATTAAAAAAAAATATATATACGTTGGTAAGTCAAACTTTTCATTTTGCAGCTTTATTAAACAAAAATAGGAGGCGGCCGTATGCGCATGCGTTGAATTGGCATGTCTGGGGTCACATGTGAGGAATTTAACCAACATAGCGTTAGTTGTCGTCGAGCTACAACGTCATAAGCACATCAGCTCCGCTATCAGAATGCACCAAAGAGGAACAACGAGGAGTGATCAGATTTTTGTGGACAAAGGGTATGAAAATTGCTGAAATTCATCAGAGACTTTTGCCACAATAAGGGAAAAGTGTTTTATCTCGCAAAAGATGGGGGAAGGGGATTGAAATGTTTGAAATTGGCCGAATAAGAGTAGCACAAGGAAAGATTAGAAAGCTGCGACAATCTCTACCAGTGGCAGCAGCATTCAGAAAGGTTGAGATGATTTCAGCAGAGAGGGGAGTTATGTATTTATGTATATCATAGCTGAAGTCGTATCTTCTTTAAGCATTAGTCACAATTCTGCCTATCAAATTATCCACGATGAATTCAAGTTCTACAAAGTGTATGTGCGAGAGGTACCACGAATGCTTACCGCAGCAAACTACAGGTTGGGTTTTGAGACTCTAGAATACCCTCTCTACAGCCCAGATCTCGCTCCCTTTCATCTCTTTGGACCAATAAAAGAAGTTTTGAGAGGCCGTTGATTTGCCTTAGACATAGACATTCGGGAAGTGGTTTAAAGTGGCTTCACGACTAACCAAAAACGTTTCACTAGGAAAGCATAAGGTTCGCTGGTGGCTCGCTGGGCCAAGAGCATTGCTCAAGGGGGGGGGGGGGTTAGGAAAAAAATTTTTCCCCTGGATACCAGCCGTTGTTTAATAAAGTTGTGTAGAACTAAAAAAATGCTAGTAATTTTAACTTACCTTTTTCATATTACCTTTTCATTTAAGGGTATAATATTAAACAACGGCTTATATTCAGGAGGGGGTTTTGTTGTTATTGAAAGCGTAATTTTTTAATTTCTGTATATTTTATAATAAGAAAGACAGCTCTAAATTTGACATAATTTGATTTTTATGAAAGAAAAGATATACAGCTCGTCTTAATGACCTTATTTTATTCTTTTCCACAAAAGATAATTCTTAAAATACAGAAAATTAGATTTCAAATCAATACAATTTATTAAACAATCATTTTTAAAGGTATCATAATGCATAGGAAGAAAACATTAAGTTTTCATAATTAACACGAAATATCATACAGCATATGTAATCCACCATGCATCATTTGAAATTATAATGGCTCTTCCTTTTTTCTGAATTATTTCACTTTTTAAATTGCCTCTTCTTGACAAGTTGGTATTAATTCAAATTCTATCCAAACTGCTCTATTTTAGTAGCTCAAAGGTTTAAAATTGTGACGAAACCCTTAAAGTCTGCCTAACTTCGAAGATTCCGCACTCGGAAGATTTTGACTCGGATGTTTGTATAGAAGAATTAACTTGTCCCAAACACAAATACATCTGAAAAGTATTTCATTTATAAATAGCCTAAGTTTATAATGGTATGATCGACTACCGTGAAAATCTACGAAATATTAAAATTTTACTTATCTGATATAGCCAGAAGGGAAGCAGGCCACTTTTACAGTCCTCAATAGTTTTCTCAAGATCTCGGAGCAACCTTGAAAAATATTTTTTTGAAAATAACGTACTGGAAGAGATAGAAACGCGAGGCTGGCAATGCAATGTGACAATAATATTACCACTTCGAATCACATTATATAACAGTACTCATTTGTGTATAACGATTCCTGTGTAAGAAGATGGCAGTTAAAAACTTTCGTTAACAATAAGGAGAAAAAAAGCCAAATTCGTTGTTTTAAAAGAGAAAAACCGCGAGATAGCTCGTTACAAAGTCTCCCAAATCACATTCACGAATGAACAAATCATTCGGTGAACAAAAATTCAGGTGTAAATACAAAGTTTAACATCCTTTTTGTTTACATGTTCTCTTTCAGTAATGAGAGGAACATACGGTCCGATGCCTGTCCATGAATTCGACACAGAAAAGGCTCCTTTGGCAAAGGCATTTCTTAAGGGTGCATCCGACCTTGGCATTCAACTCGGAGATTTAAATGGTGTACTTGATAATGGAGCCATGCCTGCCCAAAGTAAGTGTGATATAAGAGGTCTCAGGGGTGTTAAGGTATCCGACTATGTATCTCAGACCTCTCTACAAAGGCTCAATTAGAATATTTGAAAAATTCACATTATTTTCAGAGTTACCACCCATTGAAATAATTATTGGCGTTTTTTTTTTCTTAAAATCGCTCCCCTCTGTTGTCGTAAAATGTGGATAAACCCACTTCTAAGTTATATATTACAAAAATTCTAGTTCAGCCTCTGTACAGAGGTCTGAGCTATATACAGGCAAAATATTATTATTTTAGAAACATTTCTTATAAAAGGAGAACATTTTGAAGAAAAGGTTATTCTAAGTTAATTTTTTGCCGAAATATTGTATTTAAATAACTTTTTTTTGTCAAAATGTCCTTAAAGCAATTTTATACATGTATTCTAATCAAAGTGACACTAAATATCATGAAAATTATCTATTTATGCGCCTTTTTAAAATCACGGTTCCGAACGTAGTCGGATAACTTAAAATCCATTTATTTCATTTTTTTTTTCAAAAATTCTGTAGTCTATTTTTTTTATCAAACAATGGATTTGGATAAATAAGAGATAATTTTCTTATTTTAAATCATGCCTGATGTTAAAATAATACAGGGTGGGCCGTGGGAGCTTCCTATTTTGAAAATGCAATAAAACACGCTAAATGTTTCATTCGACTTTATCGTTATTTTCCGCCTACCACGCAACATTGAAGCTCCTCAATCACGCAGTTTTAAATACATTGTCTGTTAAATTCCACCCTCTATTATCAATAAACTGATGTAGTCGATGTAGAAATCTATCTTTTCAAGCACACCGACCGGGATATTGTCGATTTCGGCTCGAATGTTGTTCCGCAGGTCTTCCAGGGTCTTGGAGAAATCTTTGTAAACCAAAGACTTGAGATAAGCCCAAACGAAGTAATCAGAAGGGGATAAATCAGGTGAGCGCGCAGGCCAGTTTACGTCCCCTCGCAAAGAGAACAGTCATTCGAGGATGTCTTTTCTTAAAACCTATGGAAACCATGGAGGTGTGGGATGTGGCTCCATCCTGTTGTGACCACACGTTGTAAAGATCCCTTTCTTGGAGAGCGGATAAAAAGGATTGTTGGATCATTGCCACATACTGGTCTGAATTGACACACAAACTTGTTCCACTGTTTTAGGTGTTCTAATGGTCTTCGGAGGTGCTTTCTTTTCTTTGGAGACATTCCCCGTTGCTCGGAAGACATTCAAACACATTGAAACACATTTCCGATCAGGAACACGGCCTCGTGGAGACGACGAAAGGCACGTTGCACTGCAATCACCGACCGACCGTTAGAGAAGTATGCCTCCACGGCAAAAAAGTTCTGCTGCCTCGACTACAACATGTTTGAGACTGTCACGGGCAGAAACACAAATATCTCACTCCACCCCTTCCACCGAACCCCTCCCTACCAACATCACTACAACATGTTCGAAATAGGGAGTTCCTGCACACCTCCCTGTACAAAAATCAGTAAATAACACAATTCTCCCGAATGTTATGTTTTAATTTTGATTCGTTTCCAAATTTAATCGCATTAACATTGTAATTCGTTTTTAAAAATATATCTTCATCTTAGATGCTTTTAGTATAACTTCATTACCCAAATTATAAATTAGGGAAATTATAAGCTAAATGATTAATACATCTTCAATAATTTTAGAATTATTGAATTCAATAATTTAGAATATTTGAAATTAATGTGTGTCTCTTTTCATCTAGCTAATACTTACAGAGGTTGGAGAGTATCCACCGTGGATGCATATTTAGATCCTATTATAGACACGGCGAACATCCAAATTTTGACTAATTCACAAGTTTTAAAGGTAGGTGAAAACTGTTAATACTGTCATTTAATGTCAAATTAAAATTTAAATAGTACAGAGAAAATGTATTGTTATGCTCTATATCAGGGTTCAACAACCTTTTAACTGTGGCGTGCCAAGCCAATCTACTAATAGGATTCAGCGTGCCACACAGTAAGACATTTTTGAAACAATTTGATTCCCGAGATTAATGTTTGCAGAGTTAGAGAATGGAGGTCGATAATATAGATTTACAGTTTTATTATATATTAACTTTGCATCATTTAAAAAGATATTTCTGAACATAAAAATAAACAGCACAAAATATAAATATTTCTTCAACAGAAATATAAAAATTGTACATATATTATGTATTTTTAAACATATTTATTAAAGTAAAAAATAGACAACATTAAATATAAATATTTCCTTCGTTATAGTTAAATAAAAAGATAAGTAAACACTTTAATGCGAACCTGTTGATTACACGGCTCTACACTCTACACCCCCCTTTTTATATTGCAAAATCAGGGGTGTAATTTGTGTCTTTCAATTCGGCATGGTTTTGAGCATTCAGTTGTCAAACAATTTCTTTGCGAACTCTCGAAATGTTTTTTGTGTGAGGAAATATTTTTTACTTACATCTATACAGCCAAAAGCAGAGTACACACACATTCACATGCAATTTTATTCTCTCCAAACAATTAAATCTCTCCAGCAATGACATTCAATAATTTACAAAGTAGCTGTAAATTTATCTTTAGAGTTATCTTTCAGAATTTTTTCGTAATTCTGTAAATATACATAATTCTGAAAATGTTTGTCAAATAAGAGAGAGAGATCCATTACAAATTTATCAACTTCCATCCACACAAAAGTTGACAAATTTGTAGAGTAGTACTGAGTGCCACTGAGAATCGTACTGCGTGATACATGTAGCACGCGTGTCATAGGTTGCCGACCCCGGCT
The DNA here is from genome assembly GCA_019973955.1 of Trichonephila inaurata madagascariensis. Classification (NCBI taxonomy): domain Eukaryota; kingdom Metazoa; phylum Arthropoda; class Arachnida; order Araneae; family Nephilidae; genus Trichonephila; species Trichonephila inaurata. The sequence continues at coordinate 100,907 of BMAV01001289.1, read as the reverse complement.
CTATGTCATTATAAGAAATTTTACCAAAATTTTAAAAATCCTGTTAAAATATTTGGAAATTTTAATACATCTGGACGTTACCTGAATTTTCAATTATATTAATTTATAAATACAGTGATATTTTTTTTTTTTTTTTTTTTGCGTATCATTTAAAAATTATAGAAAATTATAGAAATAAAAGTAGAGAGATATAAAAAAAATCGCTATTTACAATAGAAGAGGTCAAAGAAAAATACGGAAGCCGTTAAAATATGAATTTCAGAAAAATATTCCGTTCAGTGGAACGCTTTATTTGGCAACCGCAAGGTCAATACGAAGTTCTTAATAAATATGGCGTACGTTGAATGGTGTTGGAGAGTAAGTGTCTTAGCCTCGTCATCATACAACTATGACGATTAGAGATATTTGAATAGAACAGAACTAAAACATCCGGGGACTTTCTCAAACATTCAAAAGCTAAAGAAATATTTTACATTTTAGTTTGAGAATATTAGGAATTTTACAAGAAACCACAAGAGCCATTGTACGTCATATTGCATGCGTCAAAGAATATCAATTACAAAAGGATTTAAAATAAAATAGAAAAACTAAAATCTTTCTTAATCTTCGCTCTATGTCACCTTTTTATGACATAAAATGGCTTTTCCAATTAAAAATTATACTAATAGTTGGATGTGTAAAGAACAAAAGTAATTTTATATTTCAAAATTACAAAATAAAGCTGTAGTGTACTGACTAAATATCCTCAACTGTTTTTTTTCTAAATATTATTTCTGCTGGAAAACCTTTTTACAATATTTTCATTTCAGTTTCATTTATTACTCTTCTGGTTCAAAACTTTTCGGAAAATAAAATTCAATTAATTCAAAATAAACAAGTTTAAATGATAAGTTTTTTGTACATATGCTCATACATAACGATTCTGAAAACGAAGATGGAATAAAAACACATAAAAAAAAGCAATTAATGTATTATGTGCGTTAAACATTTTCTATTTTGAAACTGTCGCGATTTCTTTGTTATTCCCATAGTTTATATTGCAAGTTAAAGCAATACAGCATAATAAATAATAAGGTATGAAAAATCAATAAATATTTAAAATTACTTAAATATCTTATCATTTGAAAGTATGAAATGAGAAAAAATAATAACAAATAGTTGAATTGGTGGTAATAGGTAATCAACAAAAATTCTTACCGGACACTCTTCCTTTTTCGAACCTAATGTTTACTAATTTTAATATCAAACTCTACAATACAAGCATATATATATAACATACATTCGATATTATATCTTATAATGAAAAACAACAAAATAGGAAAGCGTAGTTCAATACCTTTTTTTGTTATTCAGCAACTAAACTAAAAAATTGAATCATTTCAGACCATTATTAAATGATTTATTGCTTATCAATTTAGTTTTCTACGTTTAAATCATTTCTTTATTTTTTTCAATGCACTTATTTTCATATTTATATGTATTGTAAAAGGTGTTGATCGAAAACAAAAAGGCAACAGGGGTACTGGTCTCGAACCTCTATTCCGGCGCCAAATATCAGATTAGAGCAACTAAACAAATCGTTCTGAGCGCTGGAACCATAGGATCTCCTCATCTGCTGATGCTGTCTGGAATAGGTCCAAGAAAATATTTGGAGAAGTTTAATGTACGTATATTTTGAAAATATTTTTTTTTTATCTAATGGGCTGCTTTTGTAGACGTGGCAAGTCCTTAAATGTGAGAGCCATTTTATTGGTGGCACCATCTAGTGGTGATTCTCACTATCAAATTTTTGGCGGTTGAATTTATTCAATTCAAGCTCCCTTCAAATGCTACATGTTGTTGTACCAGAGTCAAATTGATACTTGAAAATATAAGTTTTTAAAAAACAGCAAAAGACGAAATATATTTAATGATTAAAACAATGATTCCATGTTCAATTGCTTAATTAAAATTATAGCCCGCTGGGATGAATTGGTAGATTATTCAATGAGATTAATTCCCCTCAGGGCTGTAGATAGGTACATGTATACAGTTCATTCTACGCAGTTCTAGAATTTATATATAAAATAAAGACAAGAACAACATAAGGAAGGATTCCTGCACGATGCTTACACCAGAATAACAGCAGCCATAATGACTCAACTACCGGTTTCCCACCAGAGGGAAACCATGTAAGTACTCTGTCTGGTGCCGCCATCTAGCTGTTATTACAAAAATAAATAATAAATATAACCATTTGTTACAAAATTATGTTAGGTTCTTATTTAACCGTTGACGCTACTCAATTTTCAATGCATAGAATGGAAAATTTGCTGTAGAATCATATTTTTTTATTTAGGGCTTGTGAAAGTAGAAACAAAAATTCTGTCAATGCCGTGGTGGAAAGAAGCATACAAACGTTTATTGATATTATTATTTTTTTTATTTTAAAAAAGTATAATAGGATTTAATCTCAGAAGCAGTATTCCATTTTATAATATTGTTGGAAGGATCCCATACCGTTTTCTTCAATTATCGGTAAGCTTTAAATTAACGTGTATTCCAACACGTTCGAAGGCATTCATTGTAAATAAGTTTCTCATCGGTTTTACTATAATAACTGTAACTGACTGCTCGCCCTCTAGAAACGCTCGCAGAAACACCCTCTAGCAACCAATTTTATTCAGTGAAGGATGGGTGACGAGGAAGAATATGGTCGCTATGAAAAACAGTCCATGTTCATTGCCTCATATTTTTGTTAATGATATGTGGTGTATTTGTGAAACTTACCTTAAATCAATAAATAACTGTTACACATAAGGGAGACTTTATTGAACCAACTCCAAATTCATTATCTTTAGTTTAATGCTTAACGTCCAAAGCTCTACAAACTTGTGTTTACAAGGCTTAAGAGAGAAAATTATTGAATCGAGTGTTTTTGTTGTTTGTTCTTGTTCTATGAGTAAATATGTTACATCATGTCTAATATTAATAATTATTTAATACGAGGCATGAATCAAAATTTCCCGGACTGAGCCTATAACGTGGAAAATTTTTGCGGTAGAGCGACTTCAATAACATTTCTGTGTTGTTGCATTCTTGCCCTTTCCTGAAAAATGTTTGTTCCAAATCACGTGACTGGTGGTTCGTCACGGCTGGCGTCATATTTTGTAGTCGTATGTATTTAGTCGTAGGCGATTGAAAGAAATTGCGTTTGTTGACAGGATAATGGATATTAATTTTTGTGTTCGTTTGGGAAAAAGTGCTACGGAGGCTTAAATTTTGAAGAAGGTGTAAGGATGTGATGCATTACCGCGAACGCAAGCTTTTGAGTGGCATCGACGTTTCAGAGAAGGCAAGGAAAGTGTCGAAGGCGACAAACGCTCTGGACGTCCACACACTTCCCACACCGCTGAAAACATCGAAAAGGTTTCTGATGTAAAAACAGGCTTCAAAAAATAGCAGAATCAGTAGGGTTACCCTAGGCCACATGGCAATGAATTCTGACTAAGAATCTTAACATGCATAGAGTGTGTCACCATATCGTTCCCCACTTGTTAAACGAAGACCAATCTGCAAATGAAGTTAAAAGTACATCGCAAGTTGAATTAAAGAACATGGCTAAAAAGGGATTCCAGAAATGTTTCGATGACATTTACAAGACATGGCAAAAGTGTGTTGTTACTCAAGGATCTATTTTCGAAGGAGGATGTGTTTCTTCAGCTTAATTCGTGATATTTTATAAGTTATAGTCTCAGTCCGAGAACTTTTGAATCCTATTACGTATATAAAATGATCCTTTCTGCGCACCAAAAATTTTACATGTTGGAATCTAAGTTTTAAATTATTATTTCATACGTTTCCCCCTTTTTTTGCATCAGTTTTCGTTGAATTTTCATAGGAAGGGAAAAAAACCGTACTGATAATCTTAAATAATCTTAATCTCTAATCTACTCCTTGCAGTTCTAAAGTTTCTGCTAAATGCGTTGCTTGTTATGGTGTCAAGCAATATTTGTATATATATATTTTCTCATTAAAAAAAAGCAGTCTCGCAGTGCATCCAATAAAAGAGGTTGTAGTAAAGTTGATACAAACCAGGCACACAGACTAAAGAGGATTTTTCTCATTGGTAGAAACTACTGAGAATTTGAAAGCCTTAAAAAAGTGTTTTATCAGTGCATGAAATTCAAGAAATAATTTTTTTAAATTTGAAATTGGAACACAACGTTGTAAGCAAAATTTTACCCAAAATTGTACCCAAAAACGAGAAAAACTGTTAGATTTTTTTAAGCATACAGAAACTGATGTGTGCATTTAATTTCATAACCTTCCTTCAAATAAAGCTGATGATTGGTAATTACCATTGCAGACCTTGTACATTCCCCGAGAGCTGGTATCACTTTTTAGAGTGGTACCATGTAGGTCAGGGGTGGCGAACCTTTATGGATCTACGTGCCATTTTTTCTAAAGAAGTATTTAATGAAGAACAGACGTGCCGCCAAATAATTTTGACTTGGATTATTGGGAAAATAATAAAACTCTAATTACTAAGAACACAAAATTCTTTATTTTTACGAAAAAATTCCTTTTGCACTGTATAATTGTAAATGTTTTAATTATGCGTGTAATTCAAATTAAAGTAACATTAGTGTGACTTCTGTTGTTGCAGATTGTGTGTATGTGGATGACAAATAACTTAAATTAGGATTGTAAGATATTACTTTTAGTAGAATGCATGCTCAATAGGAGTCATCTGCCAATCGGTTTTTAAGCAATTAATTATTTTTGATGTGGTTCACTTTTTGACAAGTGGATTTGCGATGTGTTTCGAAATGCCGTTTTACAGACGATGTTCTGCATACCACTATTCCAGAACATAAAACACACACCTTTTTGTCGCCTTTACTAATAATGCCATATTTCTAGATTCCCCAAATTTGAAATTCTCTATTACACTTACTATCTTGCCCTTTTTTTTACTTTATTTCGCTGAACTAGCCATGTTGTATAACACTTAAAAATCATAAATATAATACAAATAAACTTTAAAACCCAGTTGTGTCAATGAAATCGACTATGATATGCATAGACAAACTTTTCAATTGTAGTCCACGACATAACTAAGGCAAGACAATAACAATGTGGCGGCTCCCCACCGCCACATGACCGATCACTCGCATTTGTTCGTAATACTTCATAGTGAACTTTGTTATTTTGAAATAAAATGCAACCTATTTTCATCACTGGCGTGCCCAAAATATTGTGTCGCCAATGGTTCGCCATCCCTGATGTAGGTAATGCCTGTTTATCCATTGGGCACTTGAGGCAGGTACTCAGGGGCCCGGATAAGCTGGACTTAACCAGAATTTTATGGTTATAAATTTTGATCCCCCAGTGCCTATGGGGCCTGTAGATCTTCTGTGCCCTGGTCCAGAAATGAGCTTAAATTGGCACTACATGCAGGTGGATATCAATTGCTACATTATAATTTTGACACCCAGTTTTCTTCTCAGAGGGAGGTACCGGAGCTCTGACGATGCGAAATTGTTCTCGGAAGTTAAGTTTGCCGAGAGCATCCAAGCCAAACAGGCACTCTAGGGATCTTTCACATGCCACATAATCATACGAAATGGACGTTGTTGATTTTTTCCATCATGAAAATCTATCGACTTGTTCTAATGTCGAATCCACAAATTTGGGCGTACAATGCCAGCGCATAACCAACTACGCCACCCAACCGACTATTTCATATACTTAACAGCTTAATTTTTTATTGGACATTGATATTACATTATTCCTTTATTTGTGCTTTTTTTTCCTCGGAGATTCAACGAAAAACGTAAATTCGGGATTTCACTGTTCCTATTTGTAATTAAAACTATTGATTTCAAATGTATAGAGATGTTTGGATATATTTACATATTTCACATAATGCTGACTTTTTAAAAAGAAAAATGCTTTTCCCAGATTCCCGTGATCATCAATAATCCAGAAGTTGGCCAGAACCTACGAGATCATTTGAATTTACCTCTCTACTTCAACTTGGAGGCACCTGTTAGCATCACCACTGCCAAAGCACGATCGATTAGTGAAATATGGAAATATTCCTGGAATGGAGAAGGTAACAGTAAATAATCATGTGTATCAATATTGAACTGCTCTTCTAGGTTAAAATTTTCACAACTTTAACATACTGCGCTATGCAAAAACTTATATAATGGCTTTTTTATCGAGTAAAAATATATCAGAATAATCAACTGTATTAAATTTTTCCATGGTTTTACTACCAAATTTAGTGCAGTAATACCCCTAAGTTGTGTAACAAGTGAATCTCAGAAACATAACGCATGCAGAAAAATACGTAAATTGGTATATTATCAAATTTAGAGTAAAATGTTGGGACTTTATTTTATATTTAAGGGGAAACGTTACACTAAAAATAACTAAAATATTGATTTTTTATCACCTTACGGCGGATCTATACGCGATCTTCTAATTAATCCTCTTGGGAAATCTTTGGGCTATCCATTCGCCTTATTCACAACCAACCCTTCGGCAGAGGAGAATAGTGATACGCAAAGTAACTTACTATAAATAGGCGAGGTTTTCTAGCTTGAAAAAAGAAGGAGCGAAGATATACTTGCGACAGGTGAGATTGCTACTAAAGGTATAATAATAGAATTATAGAGCTTTGATTATTATTAGAAGGAAACCTTAAAGTGACGATTGTTCACTAAGATTGAATTAAGGTATCCGACTACTTTCGGAACCGTGATTTTGCAAAAGCGTGTAAATGGATAATATTTATGATATTTAGTGTCACTTAGATTAGAAAATGTATATAAAATTGTTTTAAGAATAGTATTACAATAAAAAATTATTTAAGTACAATATTTTGACAAAAAATGAACATAGAATGACCCATTTTCAAAATAGTCTCCTTTTGTTAAAAATGCTTCTATTATAATAATATTTTGCCTGTCTATAGCTCATACCTCTGTAAAGAGGCTCAACTAGAATTTTTGAAATATATAGCTTAGATGTGGGTTTATCCATGTTTTACAACAACAGAAGGGAGAAATTTTAAGAAAAAAATGCCGATAATTATATTTCAATGGGTTGTAACTCTGAAAATAATGTGAATTTTTCAAAAATTATAGTTGAGCCTCTGTACAGAGGTCTGAGCTATATACAGGCAAAATATTAATACAATAGAAGCATTTTTCACAAAAGGAGAGCATTTTGAAAAAAGGTTATTCTAAGTTAATTTTTTGCCGAAATATTGTATTTAAATAACTTTTTTTGTCAAAATGTCTCCTTAAAACAATTTTATACATATATTCTAATCTGTGACACTAAATATCATGAAAATTATCCATTTATGCGCTTTTTTAAAACAACCTTACTTTGATTGAGCGATTTTTCTAAATTTGCGTACACAATTTTGTAGCTCTAGCTACATTATTTAACCAGTTATTTAACTTTTTCAACTGTATGTCGAAACGAAAACCGAAACTAGAACACGTGACGTTGGAATTTAGATATTCCATTTATTTTACTCACCTTTATAATTTTCGAAGGCTTTTTCTCGGGAGTTTTTATTTTTCACAATAATCCTGTATTTAAAAAACTTTTTTTTTTACTCATTATAATGTTTTGAAACTTTTTCTGGTTGTTTTGTATAATATATTTGATGATTCTGTGCATGGAATAAGGGTTAACGTGAATAGTTATTTTTTTAACAAACCATCAAAGTTAGATATAACTGCTTTTTTTCTTTTTCTTTTTTTTAAAATTTGTTTTAAGGTCCGACACGCGTAAAAAAATTGGAAAAATAACTCGTAATACCAATCCCTGCACAGAATTGCGAGGAACACTTCTAAGAATATAAAAAAAACTGTTCAAAAGTTATAAAAGTTTGTAGAAGTAGTATAAATGTTGAAATGTTTTTAAAAAATTATTTCAATTCTAAAATAAAATTCTTCTTAAATTTTAAAATAATTGTTTGCTTAAAAATGGCGCTTTTTTCTGAAGTGCATGTTTCATGCGTGTTCAAATAGGGTACATGAAAACATTTTCATATAAATATAAAAGCTGTGTCCTATTAATTTTTAGATCAAAACTTTAGATTAAATCCCTCCAGTTAATATTGATAGGGAAAATTTCTCAGGGAAAAAGGGTTGCTTTTTTTCTCGGATCCAACCAAGAACGTTACTACTACAAGGAACACTATCCAATTACAATTTGTTGAGCGTGCCTCGTATGCGAAGTACATGTTTCTCACATCCAATAAATAATTTTAAAAAATAATAATAAATATTACTCTCGTTTTATTCAACTCAATAATTCACCGACTAATGAAAGATATCACAACCAGAAATAAATTTCAACTGACTAATTCTCATCGGATCAAGACATAGCGAGGAATTACTTATTTACGAATTCTTGTCAGTCGTGGTTACCTCAGTTACAGGATAAATATTACTGTATTTTAAATTTGGTCTCCAGTATTTAAGTTTGATTTCTTTTCCTTAAACTGTATTAGCCTTATGCTAAAGAGCAGGATATCTATACAGAGTATTTTTCGGATAAAAAAAAGTGTTCCGTCACTAATATCATATTCTCCAAATGTATATATAGGGAGCAACTTATTTTTCTTCTTGATTTAACTTCTTTTACTTTAGTATCAAAGGGATTTTTAATCTATTGCTGGATTTTTTTTATATCTAAATGCAGGCACTATATGGGCCAAAAAATTTTCCCTTGATCGTATCTACCCGGTTCGAATTCCGCACGTTTTGATTTCTCTTCAAATTCATTTTGGGAGAAAATGTGTCTATAAAATACAAATAACTAAATAAAATAATTGAAAATTATCAATGTGGTTATGCTAAGAAAAAGTTATTACATACTTAAAAGTAGTACAAAGAATTATAATTTTTCTTAAATTATATATATATGTGGCTACAATAGCACACACAGGAATTTTTCAAGGGGGAGGGGATCCGGGGTCGAAAGTCTACCATTCTCACCTAACATATTCTTTTGATTTTGTCAAAAAAACAGTAAAATATAAATTATTGAATAAATAATTAACGTTAATTAATAAAATTGATTATTAGAAACAAATACTGAATTAAATTTTATGTGCAATACTCCTAGAGTCATAATCAATCGGGAAAAACGTCAAGGGCTATGGGGGGGGGCATAGGATCTGGGACCCTTTTGTGTGTGCAACTGTGTACCTATAATAAAATGTTATTTCTTAACTTTGTTTGGATCCTTTATGCTGATATTTTAACTACAGTAAAAAAATTACTATTGTTAATAAATTTTGGTTCTTAAAAATGAGAATAATATTGATTTTCATTAATCAGCACGAATATTTCATCAAAGAGAGCTCAAGCAACCCCACACATCACTACAATTTCCCAGATAGAATTGAAGCTTGGAGACATTTTATGTAACTGGTATCAGCCTCTCGAGCGAATCCACCCTACACAAGTTTCTCTGTTTCTAATATATAAAATGTAATCACGTGAACTTGCATTGATTTAAGTCTTCGATTCCTGTTGCCACTAAATCGGATTTTAATTTACGTCACACTGGGAAATAACACAAGGAATATTGGCGACGGACCTTGTAATTTTGAACTACGGTCAAGAGATGAGGCTGACTCTAGAGATGGCACCCTACCCACAAAACTTCTACACCACACCAACGGAGGACTTTTGAGTCTCTATATAGTTAACGTGCATCAGTCTCTCTACACGGAGAGATACTAGATTTCGAACCTATGACTCGACAACGCGGGCCACGAGTTCATGACCATGACCACACGGCTACCGCTACCATCCTGATGCCACTAAAGACCCGTCGCATAACAGGATTGAGGAACATTAAATTTGGTCTCAAAGTATCAATGTTAGCGTGGTGTGAACGTTAGAAGAGTAGGGCCCCAAAAGAGATGTCCTCGTCCCTTGACCACATCTCGAGGTAGGTCCACTCATGGTTGTTTCTAAGTGAGACGTCAATAGACAATCAATCGGTACTTTCTACCTGTACAGCAAATGATACTTCTACAGTAAATAATTTATATCAAAATATCCAATTCGGGAAAAATAATAAAATATGTGAAAAAAAAATTATTTAAGAGTTCTTTAAAGTTACTTTTTAATATTTTGTTAAAAAAAAAGACTGAGAAGGGTATTTTTTGCATATAAAATAAAAATCTAAATTTTATAAAAATGGATATTATTGCTACTCATGGAATTGAAACATTTTATTTTCTGCAGGATTTCTTGCTAACAGTGGAGTGGAAGCAGTTGCCCGAATTCCTGTCCCTGGAGATAATTCGACCTTCTCGAAAATGTACTTCATGTTGTTCAACGTGGGAAGCATCAACGAGGGACTTTTTTCCACCATTGCCAACTTCAGGAATGATGTGAGTAACTGTTTTAAAGTACTATGCTGTTCGAATTGTTGTTGTT
>BMAV01001289.1:61129-75438 GCA_019973955.1 Trichonephila inaurata madagascariensis | reverse complement strand
AAAGTTGTCGACGCATCTGTATTCCCTCATCTCACATCTGGCAACCCCCACGCTGCCATTCTGATGATCGCAGAACGCGCAGCCGATTTCATTATGGAAGAAATCGAGCTGGAGAAGCTCAATGCCCGCAACTAGCGATCACTTCATTTCTGCAAACGTTTTTAATTTTTCTATGAATCCCGTTCACAAAGATCCCCTCCGTTTTTCAACCGAACTTTGATTTCTATGGAAAATAAGTCCATGCGCGTAGCACTCTTATCAAAGCATCGTGACATTTTCTTTTTTATGTTTGGAAACTGAAACTAATGTTTGTGTTTTTTTGTCTTGTAATTCAATCCAAAATAAAATCATAAATGAAAATGCCTGGTGCGTTTACTTTCAATTTTTCTTGCTGTCTATGTATATATAAATAAAAAAATGAATGTTTGTCTGTATGTCTGTTATGCCTTCCGAAACCGTTCATCCGATTGCGACGAAACTTTGAGAAATGATTGAGCGCATGCCCGCGAAGGTTTCTGAGTTAGTAACATTAACCTCTAAGGGGCGTTAGATATTCCCGTTTTTAAGAGGTTCCGGCACACAAATTTTCGAAAAATTATCGATTTTCACTTTTTATATTTTTAAAAGTTCAAACATTTCTACTTAAAATGATATATAATATGAGGAAATACGGTAATTAAAAATATTTTTTTTTTAATTTTTTAAATGAAGCTACTCTTTGACGCGCATCAAATTAGCTCTGCTAGGAGCACCTGTGTTTCCCCTAGCATAAGTTTCTGATGGCGAATCTATATGATGCTCAAGAGGAAAAATTAGAGTGCATTGTGTTTACGCAAAAATGCATGGGTACACTTCTTTTGGATCTTAAAAGTTAAACAGAGAAAAAAAAGTCAAGTGATGGAAAAAAACCCAAGTGGTCGTAACAGACTCACTGACATTTTAATATAAAAAATTTAAAGATATTATAATATATATGTCTATTATAGAAATAATATCAATGATCTACACAGCATGAAAACTGCGTTTTGGGCTGTTTATTTTCATCTTCTGTCTTCAAACGAGAGCCCTCAACATGGACTGTGTTCTGCGGATATAATTGCTTGGTGCAAAGTTTCAAAAGACAAAAGCTGAATGTAACGAAAGGCACTATGATCATAAACATATGCATACATTCTATATATCATAATGAATTAAATGAAGTCAATTTTTTGAGATCTAGCTGATCCTATGTTATTAAGAAAATGTTTACATGGAAAGACTCAGAAACCCCAATGAGTCTGTTAATAACACCATTATGATCATTCATTACAAGATCTACATTTGCGGAAATAAAAAAAACCCTAAAATTAGTGGTAAATATGGCTATTGCACAGTTCAATACGAGTCATGTAACAAAATTAATAATCTTAAAACATTGTGATATTAAACTAATAACTGTGTGCCATGCTTCAAAAAACTAGATCTCCTCAGGGGGCTCATCTTCTTTAGGTGGGTACGGGTGTCACAATCCCGAGGTACCCTCTAGCGATCTTTTCCTTTTCCGAAGGGGTTTACTATCTTTGGTAAACACGGGTGTCACGACCCCGGGGTACCCCAGTGATCCTTCTCTATTTTCGACCCTCCATCTTGTCATCCAGTTTCTTCTTTTCCCGTCCAGACCACAGACCTATGAATGTTTGGCGCAGTATAGCCAAAACTGGCTCTTGCACCATAAAACACCAAACTCAACTCAACTCAACTCAACTCAAAAAAGTAGATACACGTAGGATTCGTGTAGCACGACGAAAGCATCATGAGATACCAGAAAATGGCAAAATTGTCAAAAATAATGAAAAAAAAGAAAATGAGAAGAATCTTTTGCATGAGCAGAGAGTAAAAATAATGCTTCATATGCTTCTGGAAAATAATAAAAAAGGTAAACGCTCAAAAAAATTACAAATTTTTACCTTAAAGCTTGTTTTCTCAAAATGTAATATTTTTCACATAATATGTTTTTTTTTCAAAAAAAAACTACTTATCATATAACCTTCAAATTTTCAGTGAGTAGACTTTTAATAGGTTTACACATTTTAATGGAAGGAATTAAATATATCTCGCACTCTTTTTCAGATATGACTTTTAAACAGAATTTTAAGGAAAAAAATTGCACAGTTTTTAAAACATTCATAATTAATTTAATTCTTAACAAAAAAACCCTTCGTTAAAGTTTTACACATATATAACCAACGGTAAAAAATTTTATCCATGAGAAGTAAGTAGTTTCTTAGAAAAAGGTATATAAACTTACGCAATTTAACATGGGCTCCTATGGATGTGCCGAACCTCCTTAAACTATTATTAGCCCCATAAACTGGCGTGTTCCTTTCAAGAGGATTATAGCTCCGCTACGCAAGGGGTTTTACAAAAATTGAACCCCAAAGCGAGGGCTTAAGGAGCGTAATTTATAAGTATTGCTGTTTTTTGAACTATTAGACCTACATGCTAGAAATTTGGCAAGCCCGTTTCTTTCATGGAGTGAAAGCTACAAAGTGTTTTGAGAATTGACCCGAAAGGTCGTTGTGAGGGCATAAGGGGCGTTAGAGATAAATATTATCGTTTTTGAACTTTAAGACGTACCACAGTGCTTCTCAAACTTTCAATACTTGCGACCCAGTTTCCAATCATATATATATATATATATAATTATTTTTTCCGCCCCCCCCCCCCCCTCCATACAATAACAATATATTAGAAGCAATAACAAAATACTTTGATGTAAAGCTACTATACGATTTCAATTACAAACCGTACAAATTATCAAGATAAGTATTAAATATAATTTTGTAAATGGCAAGCCAATGAAAAAGTCACTAGTAATTAATAAAATTTTTCTTAACATAGTATTGATAAATTAATTATCAAATACATTGCGTAGTACTAATACCTTTATAGGTACATTATAACAGTGTAAATGTGTATTATATTTTCTATTGTGTCAAAATGTATTTTGTTTTGCTTCCTTTTAGTAAAGTTGTAATTTTTTAAATCTCTTATTTTCGACATGCTCGCGAACCCCACAGTTTGAGAAACGCTGACGTAGAGACTTAAAATTTTGTTGGCATTTTTTTTAAAATATAAATCCGCTAAAAACGGATTTTACAGAAATCAACCCCCCCCCGGCGCGCCCCCTTGAATCTTCTGCGGCGTACTGATATAAAAAAAATACCCGTTTTCGGATTACTAGACCTACAGTAATGAAATTTGGTATGTATGTCTCAGTTGTTGAATTGAACGGGTTTGTTGAACAGGTCAAACAGAAATCAACTCTCAAAGGAGGTTACTGGAGCTTATGGATAAAAAAAATTCCGTTTTTGATCTACTAGATTAAGACTTGAAATTTGGCAAGCCTGGTTTGGGGAAAATCAACTCGGGAAGGGGCTACGAGAGCATAAAAGATAATTCTACTTCAATTATAGAAATTATTATTTGGAAGTTCTGTCCTTTATAAATCAAGAATTATAAGAATATTTCTGAATACAATCGAATTCTTAATTTCAAAAATTTATATATATATATAGAGAGAGAGAGAAAGAAAGTGGAAAAAATTATTATGATTTCCCGAGTTGTCACTGGTTTAGGACAGGGAAACAGGGTTAAACAGTGTTTTGTGAGATCTCGACCTTCCCCTACAGCGGAAATTTTCGACATAACAGCACATGAGATAAACCAAGGCAAAGGCCCAAAACTCACGTGGGTGAATATAACAGCAATAGAATTGGAATATTAAATTACTATAGGAATCCGGGAGAAATAGACAAATATAAATATGTATAAAAAAATATTTGCAAGAGAGATTAAACATGATTATGACCATAATTAATAATAATGAAAATGAGCGAAGAAACTAAAATCTTACCCGATGTATACAGATTCCATGAGTGTACTGACTCGATGCACACAAAAAAACAGCATAACTAAGAATATATATATAGTATAAAAATAAAGTACTGAGAAAGTTGTATAACCTACAAGTCCAAAGAAGAAAGAAATTGGATTCCAAGAAACATAACAATAGAAGATACAGAAAGAGTCTTTGGACTAAAATGGAGACATATTATTTCTAAAGCTGTCGCTGAATTAGGCCATCGAATTAGGGTTAAGCTGCTTTATGGTACCACCTTTCCCGTACAGCAGAAATTTCCGACATAATAGAAAAAACAGAGCCATGTTGAAACGTTAAACCTATTTCTAACACACGTGGATGAAAGACCAGACAGTAAAATAAAATGAAAGTATATATATGTACTAGCGGTCTCGTGTCCCGTATACACACGTCTTAAATCCAAAAATTACAAACTTTTTTGAATAGGTTGTAACAATTTGGACCGTTTTGATGAATTTTTTTATAAAGATATTACAATACCTGACATCATCACATGTACAGTTACCACAATTCGACCTATCGATTGCGTGTGAGTATGTATTTACTATGAACTAAGTTGAACATAGAAGCTATTCTAAATAGAAACTTAAACTTGTTTTGATTAAAGGGTAAAAAAGATAAAACTCGAGCTATTTTCATAACAGGTATATTTTTTTAATGTACAAAAAATAAATTTATCGTAATGTTATTGAATGTTCAATGTTTTGGGTTAATCCTTGAGGGGTATAAACAAACAAATGCGATGGTTTGCCAAACCTCAGACATGCAACATATAATTGGCCATGCGAAAAGCAAGGGTTTTCTAAATCTAAGCCACAAATTGCCATTGTTTGACCTTGTGACTTATTAATGGTCATAGCAAATACCAAGCGAATTGGAAACTGCAAACATTTGAATGGGTAGGTGAGTCTGAAAGAATCATTGGAATCTGTGGTAGAAGTACAACTTCACCTTGAAGTTTGCCGCTCAAAATAGCGTCCTCAAGAATATTGCCCATGATTTTTTTTATGGACAATTGCATACATACCCTTACATAATTTTGGCGCATATTTAAATAATTGCGGTATCGGACTGAATTGTGAATCTAAATCACTCTCGAATCCACAAAAAAATATCACTCAAATCGGTCCAGTCGTTTAGGAGGAGTTCAGTCACATACACAGGCACAGAAAAATTATATATGTAAAGATATATGCCGTATCGTGGCGAAATGAATAATCTTTCCGATTATGTAATTATTTTTTGTCTGATTTTGATAGAAAAATTAGATTACAATTTTAAAAAGGGCGAAAATATCGGAAAATTCTCACCTCTTCTTTTTTTTTCTTGCCGCGCATTAGCAGAATAAACCGCCCACAGGGGTAAAACAATTATGCGTTTTAAGGTTTTTAATTAATTTTTTTTTAACTAATTGCGATATTGGACCGAATAGTGAATCTAAATCATTCTTCAATCCACTTGAACCCACACAAAAAATGTCATCGAAATCGGTCCAGCCGTTTAGGAGTTCAGTCACATACACACGCACAGAAAAATTACTTATATAAAGATTATTTGAAAGATATTAATTAAAAACGCTAAAAGGCATGATTCATCTGCATTTTTGTAACAATAAAGACCCGATTTGGCTGAAAATCGATTTTCGACGCCAACTTATGTCATTTTTATAACAATGACGATGTTACAACAATGCAGGTGAATATTGAGTTGAATGTTTTAAATATTTTTCATTAATATCTTTTTAACTAATTGCGATATCGGACCGAATTAGGAATCTAAACTTTTCTCGAATCCACTTGAACCCACACAAAAAATTTCATCAAAATCGATCCATAATTACCAATCTGCAGCATCCTTTTGAAAGAAAAAATTATTTAGGCACATTTCCCCTGTCTCCAAAACCTAAATTTAGAACCTTCCACTGTCTGCATTTTAAAATCTCTGTTAATTTAATTCCATTACTTCTTTTAACATGTGTAAAGTAGAAACATATAATCTCACTATATTTCTCCACTCTAACAAAGTCGAACCCTCGAAACAATTATATACCCAGATATTGAAGAAGGAAATTAACAGTTTCTCCCTCACATTCCTTTCACCAGATTCAAATTTAAAATTAAAACCAAAAAAAAAAGCCTTAATTTAACACTTTATAGCAGCGGTTCTTAAACTTTCGATCGCCGCAGATCCTTTTTATGCATGAACCTGACATTGCTGACCCCTCCAAGAGGGATTTTGAATATCTCTCCCTAACTCCCAAACACATGGCTGAGTGATTTAAATGAAATCGTTACCGTACTTGCAAGCTATGAATCCAGTTCTTAATTTCTTTTTACAAATGTCTCTGCAGTGTTTTGAAAATATTGCGCTGTAGCAATGGCGAAGAAGTTACAAATAGTAGGGTGGAAAGACCCTGATTTAATCTTTTCGATCAAAATACATGCTCCAAAATTTTTTCATTGGGGCAATTTAGGGATCTAGTTTAGGATGGACATCTTTCAATTTTTCCATGACTCTTTTTTCAGTCTGTACAGAGAGAGAGTGAATATTAACGTCGCACTGTTCAGCTATATGATGGCTTTTGGCGACGGACCTCGTTATTTTGAACCATGGTCAAGTGACAAGGATGACACCGGAGCTGGCACCTCCCCTTTCCTAACTATCGCATCAAAGGGAGGACGTTCGAGATCTCGACAGATTTAATGTGTATCGCTATACATGGCAGGTCTTCAGTGATACTGGGCTCGAACTCCTGACACGCCAGTCACGAGTCCATTATCTTGACCACTAGGCTACCGCGGCCTCAATCTGTACAAGAGGAAAATCTCAACATAAAATGAGAGACCTCCGCGGAGCCCCAGGGGTCCATGGACCACAGTTTAAGAGCCACTGCTTTATAGAATTAAAAAACAACAACAATTTTATTGACAGCTTAATAAACTTGTGATTTTTACATCAATACAGAATTTCAACTTCATTTTTGTTGCAAAGAAAGACAACAAATTATTAGATTTTCTTGCAAAGATTAATTAAATTTTTAAAAAACTGCACATTTTTGAAATTTTACTGATGGCTACAAAAATACCAAATTCAACAAATTCCTTGCAGTGCACAGACATACAATGAGCAATTTCCAATAAACAACCCAGAAAGAAATTCAATCGAAAACTAAAGATTCAATTATTAATTTTACACTTCACAAGCCTCCTTCAAATTATTTCTTTTAAACCTATAACTATCCTTCACTTATTTCAACGATTATTTGTCCAAAATCTACACCATCAAAAAATTTACCTTCTAAAAAGTTGCATCAGTAATAAAGTACAGTTGACATAGGTATCGAGAAATCAAGTCTCAAATATCTAAAATTCACAAAAAGCATAAATCAAATACATCAGATTTGTTCAGGTATGTTAACACCTTACGACACAAAAAATTTCAAATAGGTAAATTATAATTGGATTCACCACTTCCAATTTTCCAGAAATACAAATAAGATCATTTAGTCACTTAAAACAGCATCATCATTATGTACAAATAAGTGTTCTTATAAAATAAGGATTAAAATTCAAAGTATATTTCTACCAACAGATGTTTATAAAATAGCATTAAAAGTAGGCAGTTGACTTTAACTTGGTCATATGGTTTTTACTTATTTCTGGCAAACAAATGCCATACTGCGATTTAAGCAACTGACTCAAAAGCATTTCTCCATGGCTGTTATTAAGTGATTTTATTCCTATTATTGCTAGTTCAGCGAGCAGAATAGGCTATTATAGAGAAACTAGAATTGTTCAGTAAACAACTAATAAAATTTAGCTCTCTTTGAGCCTTTCTACTTAAATAATTTTGTCTAGTTTCTAGAGTATTATACAAAGAGCAGATAGCCTTTTTTTCTTTTTGCTGCCAACAAAATATAGATGAACTGAATAACATAATCAACTAGGCTAAATAAAATAAAAATGATAAACTATACTTTTAAAATACAGTAAAAAACTAATTATGTTACAACATTACTTTAAAAATATATATTCTACCTATTTATATAAAGGAAATAATTGCCACTGTGAATAATTTACACAATGTCAATCATTTAAAATTCTCACACAATAATTAAGAAATACTACTTTTGATGAATCAAAACAAATATTGTGGCACAGAATTTTAAAATTATATACATAAAAGAATGCCTAAAATAGTTAAATTAATACCTAAACCTAAAATTTTTATACTAAAACTGTAATTTTTTCCTGACCATCAATATCCCAGATGTAAACTTTTATATCAGATGTTTTTAAAAGATAGAACAAAAACATTCAAAAAGAAAATAGTGAAGACCCTTTGCACTGAACTATATGAAAAGGATAAATAAAAGTTTATAAAACATTACAAATCAATATACCCTAGATTAAATATCTATAGACAATCTTTTTTAATTTATATAAATAAGGAGAAAAAGAATGGCGACAAATGCTAATATAAACTCCAAAAACACAGGAGAAAAGGGAAGATGGACGTAAACAAGAAAAAATAACTAAAATAGGAACACATTTATTTACATCAAAATAAAAATGAATGTGAATGACTGTTAACACACAATATCACAGATCATTCTAAATATACAGTTTATTTACAGTAAGACAAAATGATGATGAAGTGTATAATTCTTTGTAACATCAGTATCACTCACAACAATGTTAAGCTCTCGATTCATAAATACATGCAAAAGTGATTATGATGCTTAAAAAGAAACTTGAAGAAGTTTCATTTCAAAGAAAGAATACGAATAAGCAATACTGATTTTAAAAAACACTGTTACAAACAAAAATGACAGTTCTCAACTTTTAACATTCAGGGAAATGAACTTAGTAAGTGGTGTAATCTGTTAGTTAATAATTAATGGAAATCTTAAAACCTAACAATTATCAAAAAATATACCTTATAAATACTATTATATACTGTTCTATCAAAGTATCTCATGATAATTTAAAATAATTGCTTATTTTTCAGTACCAAATTAAGCTGTAATGGGAATCTACAAATATCAAAATCACACTTTAGTATGCATGATAATTTTAATATTCCTAACTGCAACAAGAAATATCAGATGTAACAACACTATTTCTATAACTTATTAGTTTACAGATGAGGTGATAACTCTTCTTTTTTCCTGTTTTTTATCTTTTAAATCTACCTAGAACAAGTATAACTAATTCAACTAAAAAAATTTTAAATGGTTCTTATAAATTATTACTTTAAATTAACATATTATTTTACATTAAACTATTTCTTAGATTTCTTTGAAAACAATTTTGCCACAGTTACCTTAAACAGATTACAGAGAACACAAAATTCTCTTAAAAATTACAATCTCAAAGTGGTACTTTAAAATTCAATAAGAATATGAGTACCAGGCAATAATAATCCTAGAGATAATGTCCTTATATTCTAGAACTGCTCATTTTTCAGATAAAACATTTGTAAATGTATACACCAGGGCTTTGAACCAAAAACTGGGAAAAAATGTTATTTTGGTCAGAACGAAAAAAATGTAGGTTTATTTCAGTTTGATATATCTTCAAACATTTTCTTACTGTAACCAACTTATCAATATTTTCTAATTTAACATCCACCATATAATTACATTTTTGTTTAAGATAGAATATTTTTAATACAAATAAGAATATACATAAAATAAAATTATGCATTCATAACTGAGCCCCAAACCGTTATATTTGGTGGAACAAAAACCGGAACTGAATCGATGTATTTTTTTTATTTGAACTGGAATGAGAATATTACGGTTCGAAGGCCTGGTATACATTGAACTGAAAAATTAGCCTCACTTTTGATATAATTACATTGTAAAGTGCCTTTACAAAAACATAGTAATTTTAAAAGGAATTGTTACATCTGCTTTACATATGAAAACAAAATGTATTCATCATTCATAGTCGAAACAACAGTTGGACAAATACACTTATTATATGTATAGTCATGATTGATCACTGAATGAGACAAGGAATAAAATAGTTTTGTTGCATATAGAATTCAATGGAAAAAATTCATGTCTTTGATGCTTTCAAATGAGTATTTGCAGCAACATAAAATAAATGATCATACATTATAAAATGTACCTTATTATTAAAATCTCACAATAGTAATGTTTAACATGTCAGATCTTAAAAATAAAAATTCAACAACTAGAATAAAAACTATTCTATTTATGAATAACTAGTTTCCCACGAACTGAGCTTTCAATGTATCTTTTATATTAAAAGGCAAATTAGCTTTAAATCAAAGTTTAAAGTGATGTATTAAGAATATAAATCAAGTTAAGATGCAAATAATAACAAAAATACAGTAAGATTTAACACCAGAGTTGCATGATTAACACAATTTATAGAATTTACAAAAAATTATAAGAAAAAGTATTTACATTTGTAAAGCTATTTATCAGTATTTAAATTTGAAATATATTTAATCAATATGAGCTGTAGATTGAAAATGTTATTCAATACAGCATATGAAAATCTGTATTTTTCTTTTAATAAGGATTTAACAATTAAAAGTTGCTACAAATAACAAATCTGAAGTATTATTTTTCCTTACATTATAACCTTTTCTTTTTTTTTTTTTAATTTTAAGTCTCTAGTTTTACACAAATTTAAATTTTAGAATATGACAACTTACTATCACATCAAACAGAACTTTTAAAAAAATGCTATTAATCTATGACAAGATTCCTTAACAATTATTTAATATTTTTCAAACTAAATTTATTAAAAATAATGTTAAAAGTTTTTTAAAAAGTGGATCATAGTAATTACAGAAAAGCTTCATTAATCCATTTAATTTAATTTAAATATTTTTCTTATAATAAACAGTCATAAAACTATCCCCAACTGATAGTTTTCAATGTTGTACTTTGAAGCTACACAAGAACTATTAGTGACAGACCTCACAACAGCCAGGTCAAGTGCAAAGGACAATATTTCAGCTGGCACTTCCACATCAAACCAACAAGATGATTTGTGAAGCTCTATGTGACAGATCCAAAGAGGCAGTTAGATTTCAATTCATGACTCAACAATAATAACACTAGCTATGAGTTCACAACCACTATGACCCCTCAGCTAGTGGCATTTTTCACCTAAACATATAACATATCAGTATTTATCTAAATTTTAAATACTTTTACTTATATTTGTAATACTATTTACCATTTTCTCTTTTTTCAAAATATTGAACAGAAAATGTAGCTATAGACCTTGATAGGTTAAGTTATTTCATTTCATCAGGAGAACCTAGAATCCCAATCAGGATTAATGAGGTTTTACTGCAATAGGTCCCGAGATGCAAAATAGACAAATGTAATTTTATTTTATATCAGTAATATTTCTTTCATAAATATTCTTGAAGAGCAAAAAAACTTAAGATTTAATTGGACACATTTCCAAATTTAATTTTCATACTTTTTTACATTAATCCTCTTGCTGCGCAACCCACAATTTCCATGGGTATGCATTTTCCAACTATTTAGCTGTGCGACCTGTACTGCTCTTTTTCATGTTTCCATTCATGTTCATATTTTGTTGATCTAATTCTACTTTGATAAAATAACTACACAGCAAGAGGGTTAAAAGCCATTCATAAAAAAATAACTAAAATTTTCAATCATATTTAATTACTGAATCAAACTGTGGTGAAATAATAAATATAAACATAAAATAAAACTTCACCAAAACTAGTGTCAAAGTTTTGTCATCTATGATATATAAATATCAGGAGTAATGAAAGTCATTTAAATCAATCTGTGATAGTCAATTAATGAATGGCATGCTCATTTTGTAATGCAACAGCATGAATCAATGAATGAATGTACAATATTTACAAAATACAATGATTTTCACACGACTAAAATTCTACAAATGCTGCATTTGAGATTGAAAATCATTAAGCATAATTTAATGATTAATTCTGTGAAATAGTCTTCATTATGGAGCAACAATGTTGAGATGAATAAGTCTTAAATAGAAAAAACACTGGATATTTGAATAAATGGTTATCATGAAGTACAACTTTTCATGGATTTCTTTGTACTTTAATCATTGATTTTCGCTGCATATTGTTCCAAGGATGATCTCCAAAAAATCTTCTTGTACTTTCACATGTATGAAGTAAAAACAACTTAAATATTCCAATTAGAAATTTCCATTTCATGTTAATAAGGCATGAATAGCTTGACTAAGATTTGTGAGATATTTGAGTAATTGTTTATATCCTTCCTCGATTCTCGTTCTAAAATAACAAAATATTAAATTAGTACAATAAAGAAATTCTACACACTTATTAATTTTATTTTGAAAACTTATTCAACCAATTAAGAACATATTTAATAAATTTATTTAAAAAAATATTGTAAAAATATAGAAACAAATCAACTTTAAAATTATATTATAAACTGTTGCATACAAGAAGTTGAATCCAATCAGTTGTAACCAATTATTCAAGGCATTGAAAGTAAGGGCAAATAGTGAAAAATTACACACATTTAATCTAAATTATTTTAAGCCAATCACAAAAAAAAAATATATTTGTAAAAAAAATTAAAATTTCATTACTATTTCTTAATCCCAGCAACAATAATAAGCAACTACTATTTAAAGTATTCAACTATTATTAATATAATATGTTACAAAATAAATAAAAGATAGTTTGTGCTTTTTTGAGTAAGAGGCAGTACAATTTCTTTATTTTCTTTTTAAGGAACTTTGGCAAAAAAAAAAATACCTTTTCCCTTATTTTATTTTAAAAACTTGAGTTGAGTCTGGAGTTTCCACATAACAGACTTAGAGGTCTTCAAATATTAAGGATAAAGTAATGGCAACTGTAAACTTAAAATTTCGTAGATCTCCATTAAGCAATGGGGATTTTGTAAATGGACAATGGACTATCACAAGGCCCCTGGCTAATCTTTAACAAAATATTACAATTGTACAGAAATCAACATTCTGTACAATTCAACAAGGGCCTTCCCAAATTCCAAAAGCTAACATCTAGCTTCTTCTTAGTTAACCTTTAGAACTCGGCATTATCTGAGGCAAAATTTCTCTTCCATTCGGTGCTTTCGGGTCTGAGAAGGAAATTTCTTTCCCCCACTGGAAGTCCTGCTTGACCATTTTCGCCACATGTGGTATTGTTAAAAGTTTCACACTTTACAAAGGAAAGAGGGAAGGGTTGCCGAATTTTAGTCAGGGATCTTTCAGGAGTAAGGAAAATTGCAATATTTGGCGCATTATTATATCAAAATAGTTTTTTTTCCTTCTAAATTCATGGTACCCATTTTGAATTGAAAGGCTTGCAAACTTTCAAATGCATATCTTTGTTGTTTTTTCCTGTTTTTTTTAAGTAAATTCCGAAATTAAAATAGATATATTTCCTAGAGTTTGAGGTATACAATTTCAGAAGTACTTTGAGAGTAGAATTTATATGAACTGTTGAACAGTAATCATCACACATATAAATAAAATGATTATATTTATTACTTTTATTTCTTTCAATGGCAATGTTTTCAGGATTTTCTGATTGCTTAAAATGATTTACTATGAAACAAAGTTTTTATTGTATTCATTGTGTGCTTTAGTATGAGAAAACTATTATATAGAAAGTTTAAAAAAAGGGGCCTTACATAATAATCATTTGTATTGTAAAATGATTTAAAAATTTTTTTGTTCTCAATTTTGTAAAATATTTTCATGTTCTAAAAAAAAGTTAAATAATCATTTAGCGTTAAATACTAAGATATCATTAGAATTGTGTATTACGTAAATTCTTTTAAAAAGTTGACAATCATATCATATTACTAAAATATATGCTTCAAAAAAACGTTAAAATATTATTTAAACACCCCAAATATTTAATTCACAGCTTCTATAGTTAAAGCTTCATGACAACACCCTCTGAGAGTTCAATTATAAACTCGCAATAATATCGATGTTTGCAATTATATATATATATATATATATATACCGTAAAATCCGGTGTATAACGCGCACTTTGAACACAAAAAATAAGATCGAAAATTAAGGGTGCGCATTATACGCCGGGTATAAAAACGATAGCTTTAAAAATAACAAAAAGGATGGGCATAAAAAAAATTTACTTCTAGATGTATCGCGCGCGAAACACTGTTTATTTAAAAGAAACGACTTGCCTTATGAACAAGAACAGTTGTAATTCTAGAAGTATACTATTTTTACAAAAGTCTGGGATAATACCTCGAATAAAATACTTCAAAACATAAAAACAATGTATATTAAAATTTTAGATTTCTTCGTTAAAAAGGGGGTGCGCGTTATACGGCAAATATATCTAAAAATTGAAA
>BMAV01001289.1:5978-56129 GCA_019973955.1 Trichonephila inaurata madagascariensis | reverse complement strand
AGAATTGTCTCTAGAAACCTTGGTACACACGTCGTACCAAGCCGATTTAAGCGACAAAAAAATTTCTGGTACGACGTATGTACCAGCCGATTTATAAAGGTTAAAAACTTTTCCCAAATTATACCAAAAATATATATTTTGCTTGCTGTGGAAAAATGTACTTTGCTGGTAGTGTTTTCTACTTCAGATTCAGAGTGTACAACATTGATCCAGATAAAAAATTAAACATTGGACTTAAGGGAAATATTGTATAGGAATTTCACATCTTGACTCCTTATACCGTATTTACTCGAATCAAAGTTGCAGTTGATTCTAGTCCTCATTCTAAATTCTCAAAAAGTTTTCGTGAAAAAAACAAAAATAAAAAAAAAATAGTTTACCAATATCCGAAATTTATGAACTGATGAGAAATGAACAATTTATTTTACCAGTATTAAAAACTTTTAAATGCACAAATGAACCTATAGTTGCTTTAACTGCCAGTATCATGTTAATTTCCCCATTCAACCAATTTTTTTGCCTTCAATTCCAAGCTGCACCTGGTATTCAGTAGTATTAACATTGGGAAAAAGTGCTGCTTTAATTCGAATGAGTACATTATAGTAAATACTGCTTAATGTATCAATAAATGAGCTAGCTTAACTACAAGAGACGTGTCTTTGAAATAAAACACTTTGTAAAATCTCGAATTCTCATCAGCGTTACAATCATCCTTATCCTATTTTTTAAGTGGTACTCCATTCTACTATGAGTTTCATAAATTAGAAAGGAGATCACCCAGCTAATACTCCACTTTGTTCCATATACATTGCAGAAAAATTAATTTGGATATTGCAAGTAGTATTTGTAACTATATAAATGACTTAAAACATATTCTTTCATCATGTGGTATATATACATCTAATGGACACTATTTATAGAATATATTTAAGTACAGCTCTTGATGATGCACCAGTCTTAGAATTGATTGATTGAATATTAATGTCGCACTGTTCAGCTACACAAGGGCTTTTGGCGATGGACCACATAATTTTGAACCATGGTCAAGTGCCGTGGACGACACCTGAGCTGGCACCCCCTCTCCTAACTACCACACCACACCAACGGGAGGACGTTTCAACAGATTTAACATGCATCGCTGCCCTACACGGCAGGTCTTTAGTGGTACTGGGCTCGAACTCATGACAAGGCATGCCACGATCCGATACCTATACCACTCGGCTACCATGGCCACCAGTTTTAGAAATCTTGGATGAAGTAATGATTAATCAATAAGTGTTTAAAGTTTTTTTCATAAAAAATCAAATACTTTGATACTTAAAGAACTAAAAGAATATTATTAAAGGGAATTATAAGCTATTGTTGCTCCATATCCCACATAACCAAATAAATCAAAGGTGAACAAAAATGACTAAAAGGATTTTTTAACCCCTGAACTGCTGCTGGCTTATATTCATCTTGCTCAATTTGTGCGTTAAGTGCCCTGGACGGATATATCCATCCTTCCAAAGTAAGATTCTTTGCATTGTGCTGCATTTTTTAAAACTAATCCGACGACTTTGGAATACAATAAAATGGCATTGACAGTGTTAGTAAAGAATTTACTTATTTCAGAGAAAAATTTGCTTATCTGTGTCTTCCCCCATTACACTGTATATGTGTGCCTATGTGAAAAACGGTGGCACTGGGGAGAAAATCACATAACTTTTAATTGGAAGTTAAAGAGTTAAAAAACACAAAAATTCCAGTCTTAATGCCTGTTTTTTTTATATTATCAAGGTAGCATTCAATTTGCTTTCATTTAAATTAGCCCTCTGGAAGGAACATCAATTTTTTTGCCGCTCTTAGAGACATCAATCAGACAGACGGGTAAGCAATTCTTTTTGAATTTTATTACCTTAAGGACTGTTTTAGGGGGCGTGGGTAGCCTAGTGGTTAGAGCACCGGACTTCGGACCGGGTTCGATGCCCGTACCGCCAAATACCCTCCAAGTACACACGGAGTACGTGCTCGTTAAATCAGTGGGTCCGAAAATCTTGTGGGCTGAATCACAAGTGCAGGGAACTGGAAAAATTTTCCCTCCACTTCAGTTCCATGCCTAAATTGTGGAGGTGGTGATAGATGGTGGCGCCATCTATCATAATGTTCTATCGTCCCTTCAGGAATTTCACCGAGCTAAATCGTACTGTCACCTGTATGGTGCTCATGGCTAAGGCCAATGACAGGCGTACATCTAGCCCATTGCCACGATGAATTTTGTGGGCCTCGATCTGACTATGTCAGACAGGTGGCATGAGCAACAACAACAACTGTTTTAGATGTCCTTATCGCTCATGAAATTCAGTAGAATTTTTAATATTTAAGTCTTTATGAGGCACACTATATATATTTTTATCACAAGAATTGTGACTGATTAGAAATTATTTATATTCATGTAAAAAGAATTAAAAATAATACCAAAAACGAAAAAACTATAGGAATATAAGTATGATAGATGGTGATAGATAAGAAAAATCACACATATCGCGAGTTGAAAAAAATCAGCAAGTACTACCATGCGATTCTTTCATTGGGTATCCAACTGAAGATGTCAAGGCAGCCCACCCCAAAAATCACACCACAGCATTATCTACAGGCATCGAAGCAAATCATCCCAGTCTGAGAAACGGATGTTCCGATCAGAGGGTTAAAGCAAAGAAAAAATTATTTGATATTTTAGGATATATAGAATTTGAAAATAGCTATTTCTAAAGGAAATAAGTTTAAAAAGAGTTAAAAACACAAATTTATAGAAACAAAAGGAATCAAATTTTCTTTTAACAGTTATAAAATAAATTTAGAAATAACTACCTGTTCTCTGGACACCGGCAAAATCTTTCCAGCATTTTTGGTGTAAGATGACCAAAATTTAGATTCTCAGCCTGAAATTGAAAATTGCAACCCATTACACACCTTTTTAAATTAATGTATATGACACTTTATCAAAAACTGATTTTACATGATGCAAGTAATAATCATTTCTTCAAAGTAGAATATTTATTGAAATTACTTTTTAATTATACTCGATATATTCATGCATTACAAAAAATAATTTTAAAATAAAAAAAAAAATCACACAGAAAGATTTGTGTCTACTACACAAATATAGCATATAATTAATACTTAAAAATATTTATTGATTGATTCAAATTTATTTAAGTTCAAAATAAATATATTTCACAGAGATCTGTCTGTAGAATAACAAGATAAAAATAAGTATAGAGTAACGTAGAATAATGGGACAAAAAACACTAAAATTTTTTAAAAATTTAAAATGTATATATATGCAAGCAAAATTTTTAACAATTTCAAAGGAATACGACTATAAATTTATAAAACCACAGCTCCATCTTTATCTCTTCAAATGGAAAAAACATATACATATTTGAAATATCTAAAACTGTCTCATATTTATAACATGAGAAAAAACAGCAGTTTGTCAACCAAGTTTTGTTTATGTTACACCTCTCACTTCCGCAGAATTGGAAAGTGATTTGCAAACACAAGGTCAACAATCTTATGATAAGGATTGGAAAATCGCTGCCATCTCGAGCATAACTGAAATCCAATGAAGAACCCACCATGTACGTAATTGGCAAAAGTCCAATTGGTATCCAGTGATCACATGAACATTGCTAATTAAAAATTCCTAATTGCCACATAGGGTGTAAAACTCAATCATTCATGAAAATTATGAAATCAATCATGAATTATCAATTCATGAAAATTATGAATAACGGCACAATGTTGACCCTGCCTTTCCGAATCTGTGAGGTGTTTATATAGACTTTGACAACACTCCTTTCTTCTGAACTAATTGAGGTGTTATTGCAAAGTGGTGTTATCTCTTGAGAGACAAATGTAATTTACCCCTTTTGAATGATTCGCATAATATATACTGAGTGATTGTGATGCAAATAAAGTTATATGTTTTGGCCTTTATGTGTTTTGAGGCTAGGAGGGCCTGCCTTCTATATATATATATAGAAGGGATTTTATTTAATTCAATGATAGTCTTGAACTCACCAAGACATCACATAGTGATTAATTTTTTAGTTTACCCAACTAACAGGAAATATCCATTTAACCACAGCTTTATCTCTGCGAAAACTGCCATGTTTGCACTTTTTAAAATAAAATAAGGCAATATTACATCATCCAGTTATTCTGAGCAATCATGGTATTCATCAATGCAAAATCATATGATTCTTAAAGCTTCCAGTTTAGGAAGCTATAAAAGATGAGATCTCTGGAATGAACAAAGAGCGTTTTTGACCCGTCTTTGCAATTTTGTGTTGTTGCAGTGTGTTTCATTTTTTATGTGATGGCCTAAGTAAAATGTGTATTTAAAATACCAAAGTTTTTCTTTGTTCTTTTAACAGCAACAAGATAAAAATTATCCCAGTAAAATGTTGTTTAATTCCAAGTGAAATCATCACTTAGATATAGATAGTTTCTAAGAATTTTAGACAACTATGTACCTTTTATGAAATGTCAAGAACTCAGAACTGAGACAAATATATTAAACATATAATGTTAGAACATTTTTGCATTAAATTTAAACATTTCAATAACTAAATAAAAATTAGGGATACATATACACACATACATATTGCATAAGAAAAAAACTTAAAAATTCTAGAAATAATATTAATAATCTTCTTATTGGTGATAAAGCAAAATTAAACAAAACTACTAGTCCTATTAGAAAGATCTACAATGTCTATATTTGAATTCAAAGAAAATGTTTGTTTGATTATGATGTTTTATAAAAAGATGAACTGCTATCCAGTATACTTTGTCGCATTAACATTTTGTAATTAAAAAAATTTTATTTATTTTTCTATTTTAGTTTAGGAAAGTTTCTTTAAACAATTCTTGGAATTCAACTAACTTGTTAATATTTAGGAACTTGTAGCTGTATTATATACCTTGAAAAAATTTAATTAACATATTTTAACAATTGTAAAATGCAGTTTAATTTCTTTAGTATGATGGATTAAATAGTGAATAATTTTATATAAATAAACAACCATATATTTAAGACAAAATTTTTAAAAGAAAATGAAGATGATAAAGATAACAAAAAAAGCTTTATAACTTACTTGTATATTCAAAGACGGAACAAGCTCTATCAATAACTTATTTAACTCTTTGAAAATACTCATATTCAATGTATCATTTTTAACAGCATCAATCATTCTGAAAAATAAAATAACTATTAGATCATGTGCAACTTTTTTATATCCAGTGAAATATGTTTAATGCAAAAATGCTTAAGACAAAATAATACAAAGTTACCAACAAAATACTATGTATTTTCACGCATTTTTTTTTTTTTTTCTTCTTCTTCTTTTAAACTGAAACGAAAGTTGCTTAACACGAAAAGATTTCTCTTCTAGGAATGAACAAAATGCAGAAAACACAAGCTACACAGGCTAGATTTAAGAGGGATGTGAAATCAAAGAGAGATTTTACTTGTTTCATTGAAAGGAGGCTGACTTGGTTTTAAAATACCTTTGCAACAGGTTGTGACATGAGCCAATTTTGTTTGTCTAAGCTACTTTCACCCTCCATCCCTTCTAACGCTACACAAAAACATCTCATCTCTCAATGGTTAGCTTTAAAATTTGGTGATGAATACATTGCAGTGTAAGTAAAAGATCAGTGAGATTTATTTTTTATACTTTAGAAGAATTTTTTAAAACACAGCGCAAAAAGCTCAGGGGGAAGCAAACTGCTATTTTGCTTTCAATGCAGATGGAGCTGCTGCTTAAGGATGTTGATCCAAAACAGAAGCTGAAAATGGAAATTTATAAAGAATATGGTATTTCTAACACTACTTTATTAATAATAATTTAAAAAAGAGGGCAAATTATATAAATTTATGAATGGTTTTTACTAAATACACATATCTAAGTAAATAATATGAGCTCTAATAAACTTAATTTTATTGAATATATTAAGAGTTTAATTTCCCTTTAATTCCAACTTTTTGTTATTATTGCAAAAATATAAATTAAGGTAATAAATACATTAAAAAGCAGTAGTCTGGATCCAAGGATACTAAATGTTAAAATAATAAATTATTTGAACATTGAGCAGGTTAAATGAACTGCAAATTACAGTATTATAAATTGAGAAATAACATATTTCAGCAATTATATGAATTTTCTATGGGATTTCAGTTGGTCATGAAAGAAAAAAATAACACTTTCACTTTGCCATTTTGAACATTTAAAGGAAATTGAGTTCTTAGTAATAATTTTGTTGTTTAGGTGCCATTAGAATGAGTGATTAGTCTGGTACATCTTCCTCATTATTGGGCATCGCTTCAATTAGAATACTTTTAATTATATGTTCTGTTGTGGTTCAGTTTTTCTGGCTATTTGTTTTTCATTACCTGTTTTATCAACAAACTGAAAAAGTTTATCCACCTTTTTAATCCATCACCATAGTATATATTCCTATACAGATTAGTTGACTGGAAATTTCTACTTTATCTTGCAACTTTTGGAATTCACATTCAATAATGTTGAGTTTTTTCTTCTGTCACATAAATCTCTTAACACTCTTTTAACATTACTTTTAATTATTAATCAATCCTTTATAACAAATAAAATTTTTATAAATCTTAAAGTATCATCTACTCAGAATGGTGGGATGTGCAACTAATTTTCTTTTGACCCTGAAAATGTCTCTCACAAAAAATAAAATCATTGACACAGAAATGTTTCCTTTTCCCAAAGAAGGTAACTTCTATTTATAAAACAAAAAGAAAAAAGCATAAGTGTTCTCTCTCATATGGAAGTTATAACACCATCTGAATGAAATATTAATCTGAATTTCATAAAATGAAAAACAAAAATAATATCACAATATCTAGGAATGATCACAAATGACTGCTTAACAAAAAGGTCATGGCAAAATTATGGTTTAAGCAGACTCGTCGTTACTGAATCTTGAGGTAACAGGGTTTGACTATATCCCTTAAAAGGTTGAATCAATCTCAGGTTGAAATGAATTTCTTACTTTTTAGTAATTTAGAAAATTAGCTTTCAGATGTTATATTAAAAAAAAAACCAATATTTTAATGCCAACATATTTAATGAGGTAAAAAAAGGTACAAGAACTATGGGGGAAAGAGAGTCAAAATGGTATCAATAAGTGTTTTTTTTTAACATAACAGGCAGACCAATCCCCATTGTACAAGTTATACAACTGTTGTTATTCATTGATCAAACTGTTATTTTTTTGTTATTATTTATTCAACACCCATGCTTGGCTTCTTGACAATTTGACACTGAGCCTCCCAGCACCAACTGATGATGTCATCAGTCGAGTATTCATCGAGTCCAGTGCAATGGACCTCAGCATGCCTCCTCGACAGACAGGGCAAGCAAGTGGAGGTATACTCCCAAAAAGTCATGTCCAGTGGTTAGGTAAAAATGGGCAATGGCCTCCCTTTTCTCCATGTGCCTCGAGACAGGACCTACAGTGGCCAGGGTCTCCCATGGTTTTCCAAAGCTCTTGTTTTTTTCAGTCATAGCAGTAATTGTTCAAATAGTAAAACTATAATTTACATGTATTATGTAGTTCTATGTAAATTAGTACAAACTTAGTTTTGCTCCATGCTGTTGTAAAGTTGTAGTTGCTTTTATTTGTGCCTCCCTACCATGTGTATTGAGTAAAGCCCATGTCCTTTCAAATCCCCCTTTCCAGCATTAAATTAAGAGAATACAAATGCTTGCAGATTATTATAAACTCCAATATTCTGCCTAAATTGTTTGCTCATCTCTGTTGAACCAAATAACAAATCTTTTAATTTCAGTTGGATATTTATCTGGAGGAGGTAGTTTAATTAGCAATACATCATCACATTTAACTATTTTTACATGTTCATACAAAGCCTCACCATAACCATAAATGTTAATTTGTCCAAACTATGGTTTGGTTCCATTCTGTTGTAAAGATGTAGTTGCTTATATTAACTATACCTTATGCACAAATAAATTTATTACAGTATCATAAAAAACTTTTTTTTATATAGAGGCAAAATGTCAACTAATAAATGTAACAGAGGATGACTTTTAAGTAACACAATAAAACTTTCGTTAAGTCATCTTAAAATCTGAATAAAATTCAGATTCGTTTTTAATTTAAATATGGATCAACTAACAAATATACATTGCAAGGCAAAAATAATTTTTCTAAAAAAAACTCACTTGTCCATTAACTCTTTCATCACATACAGATTACGACTTAGTTCCGGCATAACACGAAGAAAAGCTTCTTTAGGTGGTACTGGTGCAGTTGTGTCATACACAATATCATGTGGTAATTTACAGAAGTCCATAGCAGCACCACTTTAAAAAAGTTGATAAAATATCATTAAAGCAAGTGAAATTTTATTTCTACAGTTTTATAAAAAATTTGAATAAAGAAAAACATGCCATGTCAAAAACCAATATAAATGGTAAATAAACTACAAACCTTTAACAATTAAAAAAAAGGAAAAATTATAAAAAAAAAATTTTAAATTATTTAATACATAATTATTGAAGATACCAAAGAAACATATACTTACCATAGATGGTTAATAACAGTCCAGTTATGGTTAAAAAGTTCCAAAACACAATTAAACTCTGCTTCGTTCATTTCACTGTGAAATATAAGATATTTAACTAATTAGAAGAATTCTAACATAACCTTTTTTAATATAAAAATATTGATGCAATAATTTTAAAACATGTACCTTCATTATTTAAAATGTACATACTGTGAGAAAGCAAAATAAAAACAAATTGCACTTTACAATTTCGAAAATAAAAAAAAAGCTTATACAGAAAATACTAATTAAAAAACAATTCCTTCCCCAAAAGCATCTATAGAAGGCAGTGGTACCTTGGTATACATGCCTTAATTCATCCTAGATTCTTAGGTAGCATACACCAAATGAATTTTTCCCATAAGAAATAAAGAAAAATTATTGAGCTGTTCCCCTGACGAAGGGGGTGGGGGGTCTCTCTCTCAACCATTATTACTATATCATACATTGATAATACATACAACTATTTATAAATTTCTTGATTCCGAAATATATAAATACAAATAAATTAAGACACACTAAATGAAAATTTAACAAATCTTTTATTTTCTCTTTACCCTATTTGGAAATAGTTGAGCTACATCAAATCTGACTTTTACTAACCAGAGATAAGTCACAAGAACTTTGAATTTACCTTCTCATGATAACATTTCAAAAATATATTATCTGTTTATTTTAGTGCAATTAACCCCTTAACTGCAGCGGGCATATATATACACCTCGCTCAGCCTGTGTGTTAGCTACCCCTGGCATGTATATATATATGCCTTTCCAAATTACAAACCTCTGCATTCCATTACTATATGTAAAATTATTCTGAAAGCTTTGGAATGCAATACAATGACTTAGACCAGGGGTACTTAACCTTTTCTCCTGCTGGGCCACATACATATGGCAAGTATTTCACGCAGGCCACAACATGAGGATAATGAGGGGGGGACCAAAGCAACATTGATCAAAATATCAAAACTTATTTTCAGCTTTTATTTTAATATTATATTAACCATTCTATCAAACACGGACAAAGAAATATGAACTTTTATGTATGTTTTACTAAGTTATGTGGTAGTTTCGATTTACTTTCATCCATGACAGAGCCTCTTATTTCCGTTCTGCTATCAAAAAAAGCAAATTAACAGCAAAACTGATTGATTTAATTGCCTGATTAATAGAATTTTCCTTTAAATTTTTTATGAGCATTTTCTTTAAAAATTGAATTTTTTAGTGTAGTGGGCCATGACCGGGTCACTCAGAAAAGGCCGATTGGTCGCAAGTTGAGTATCACTGACCTAGACAGTGTTTGTGAAGGATTTACTTATTTCAGAAAATGATTTACTTATTTATACCTTTTCTTTTTCCCCAATACACTGCATAATTTTGCATGCCTATATGAAAAATGGTGGCAGTGGGGAGCAAATCTTGCAACTTTTCCTCGGCAGTTAGGGGGTTAAAGTTTGTTTAGGCTCTGTTAGGGTGGTACTTCTCTACAAAATTTTTGATATTTAATCCATTTGAATTAATGAAGAAAAAGGAATTGATAATTTTTCTTTGGGTCTGAAGAGAGTATTTTATCGCTTTCTCAAGTCATTTTATCCCTTTTTCAAGCAGCTCCTCAATCATCAGCTCTTCCCTGTGCTTCTCCCACAGGCTATTCTTAATATTCAAACTCTTGAACCTGCTCAGACAAATAATATATTCCACAATAGGGATAAGTTACATTCTCCTTCTGGTCACAATTAGGGTTTCTTTCCCGGAAGCCCAGGAAATCATAAGATTTCTGTACTTTTCTATTCCTGGGATTTCCAGGGAATTGATGGTTTGATGAAAAGGTGGTTTGTTTGGATACCAAAACACATTGGAAGTTTGTTGACAAAGCTTGAAAGATTTTTAGAAATAAAGCCAGCAATTTTAAATGCATTAATTGATATTAAAGAAGAACGAATGATAACCAAAGTGGAATTTGAAACTGTGACTACAATTGCAGCAGGCTTAAAGCCAGTAAAAATCGGCTTAGAAAAATTATGCAGTCGAAATGCAACTTTGCTAAGTGAAGGTGTATTTTCTTTCGATATTGGAGAATTGAATGAATAAAATTCAGAATTTGTGAAAAATATGAAATATTCTCTAATCCAAAGAATTAATGAGAGATACAATGTTAATTTAATGATTAATGCAATACCTGAATTTTGGGAGAAAATACGAAGCAGCTGCAGTTACTGTCGATATTTTGCAATTGCTTAGTAAAAATTGTTTGGTTAGACAAACCCAAATGATAGGGACAAGGCTTTTCTGCGAAGAAGAGAAATCAATATCCAACTCTTCGCACACAGAAGAGAATCAATATTTAGATTTTGAAAGAAAACCTCTGACATTGGACGAAAAATTAGAGAAAGCAATTTACTCCAAAACAAAAGTTTTATACTGTTCAACCAAAAAGAGTACTAGTTTCAACAAAATCATGAAACAAGAAATGCAGTTGTTCGAGTCAACTGAATATCCATCGCTAAACATTATAAAACTATGTGAGGCTTTAAAAACAATTCCTCCAATGTCAGTTGAAGCCAAAGCATTTTCTGCTGCCAGTTTGCTTGTCATAAAGCTTAGAACTAGGCTGGGTGATAAAAGTATAAATAGCTTATGCTTTCTGAAATCCTATTTTAAAAATGAATAAACAATTTATTATATATTTTTTTTGTATTTTTTAGCTTTTTTTATGTAAATTAATATTAATTTTGGAATTTATATGTATCCTTATTTTATATAATTATTAATTTTATTTTAAATAACTTGTTTTTAAATTTTTTTCATGTATTCCCGGGAATTCCGTGAACAACAATTACATTCCCGGGAATGGGAAAAACCCGGGAAATCAGAAACCCTAGCCACAATATTCCTCCAAACAGAGTTAAATGTTTCACAGGAAGCTTGTTGTTATGTATTGTCATTGAGGGATAAGCAATGGATAAAAATCTTTTTGTATTTGAAGCAAAAGTTTAAGCTCACAAACATGATTTAATTATCAAAGTTAAGATTTATTCTGAAAGAAACATATACCAAGGAACCACTCCATTAATTTTGAAATATTACATAAAAACTTTAAAAAGATATGCTTAGTTAAACTAAAAACTAACACACAAATGAATTTTAATTAATCTTAAAAAGTGAGTTCAAATAAGAAAAATGTATAAGTTTTACATTCATATGCATCATTGTTGATTCTGGGCAAATTCTGTGAAGGTAGTACAGTCTACTTATATGAAAAATTCTTTTTGTCCAAATTTTTTTAACTTGATTTTAGTGCTTAACTAATAATATTTTATTTAAAAAAATCTTTGACATAATTTTTTTAACTGTCCATAATTAATAAGAATATTTACAAATAATTAAATATTGAAAAATATTCAAAGAACTTTCCATTAGGAAAATTCATAAAGTTGTAACTTATTAAAAATGAGCTATACACAATAAGATACAGAATAACACTGGATACAGATTCCTTTACAGAGAAAAGAATGATAAAATTTTAAAATTTATAAATAATCAGAAGCTTTTCATTTAAAACCATTTTAAAAATTCCAAGCATTTTGATATGGTTAACATATTTCAATGATTATTTTGCTTTGAAACTGTGCAATGTATTGTTCCTATACTTAAATAAAAATGTTAGGAGCAGGATAGAACACCTGCAATCAGGTTCTTTGAACATAATCCTACTTGACTGTGTTTGAGTATTATTTTTCATTAGAATACATATATTTGGATCATATTATGAAAGGAAATTGTTGACTTTATTTATTTAAGTGATAATCCTTGATGATTTTATTGGGTTTTTTGCACATGATTAATAAAACTGATGACTGGTCAACATATATCATCAGTTGCAGTTATAATGCTTAAAGGGAGTAAGCCAAAATCCAGTTGTTGAAAAAAATTTAAATTATGATCTTCATTTAATCCTTTTAAATTATAACTTACTTCTCTACTTCATCCATATATTTTTTATGATCACTTAACACCGAGAAGTTATTTTCAGTAGATCTTTTAATACGTTTGATTTCTGCCAAACCAAAAGTTCCGTCAGCAGGCCACTTTTTCTTGATAACATTTAAAACATCTTCAATTACAGCAAGAATACCCAGACATTCATCTCGCTCACCTAGAAAACCTGAAGAAATTTTTACATCAATTACCAGAAGTAAATTATTTATATCTAAAATATAATACAACTTTATACACAATAAAACAAAAATATTTGAAGGTTGCAAAAATGTCTCACATTTTACATGAATTTTTAATATATATTAGTTATAATTAAATTATTTCACAAAATGGAGGTTTAAGTGTATATTACAGCAATTCCTATAAAAAAATGTTCCTATAAAGCAATTCCTATTAAGTGCATATTAAAACAATTCCTATACAAAGAAATAACTAATTATACAAGTTATTAATAGTTTAAATGCAGAACAAAAAGACAATTTAACTGTTATTATACAGCAAATAAAATAAATTTCATAAACATACAGAAAAACATAATTAAATCATTCATTAAAAAATTACTGAAATTACTTTAACAGAATTCCCAAAGGAGAATTTTTATATTACTTTTTGACTGATTGTGGTCAGACTGTGTAATGTCTGGCTACCGTTGGCGGTAGATTCTTGGAGAGTTGGCGACAATCCCGCAGATGCGGGGTTGCTATTTTGTGGAGAAGGCCATTGGCTATGCAACGGATCAGACAGAAAACAAGGGAGTTCCTTTGTTTGGACACTGAACTGAAATTGGTACCGAGAAAAGATAGTTTATAGGGTTTTGTGTTTAGCACAGTGGATAGCGCTTGAGTTTTGCTGTGATTAGAAAGATAGAATTCCGTTCTTTTGGCATGACATGCGGTGTCGTGAAGTAAAAAGAAAATAGATTAAGAAAGTAATAAAGACCTTACAAACTGCCTTTTATATGGACATTTGTCTTTAAAATAATTTTAATTGATACAATTATTTTGAAATCTGAAGAAAGATTAGTGCTAAATCAGTGATTCCCAAAGTGGTCTATATGGACCCCCAGGGGTCTATGACGACCTGCAAGGGGTCCATGTCAGCGAAAAAATAATTTGGGGGTTCATGAGCTGTAAATGAGGGTCTACAATACCCTAAACCAGGTCATGACTTCAATTTTAAAAGAAAATTTAATCAAGTGTAAATTATACATTAATCTACTTGATAGATTTATTAACTAAATTTACTGGAGGTTAATTCGCAGTTACAAGGTGGCAGCATAAATTATATTAAAAAAGGAACATAATTTCAATGTTTCTTGCCAGAAGCCAACTAAAGGAATATAAAAGTGGACGTCGCGAATTTTAACAGTTTCTTAATTTGTCATAGGCAATCTGCCAGAAAAATGACGTTTTAAACTATGTTCACACAACATTTAAATGCCCTTTATTCAGGTTTTGAAACTAGGTTTGAGAATGCTTTGACTATGGTAATATCACAGTAGGTAATGAATTCATGTCGTCACATAAAAAAAAATGCCTGATTACAAAAGGAAATGATTTTAATAGCCCTAACGAAGATCTTAAAGTAAACTTTAGAAACGAATGTCAGCAATTTTGGCTTAAAAAAGATATACCTGTTATTTATCCCGAATTATGGAACATCTCAAGGAAATATTTTTAATTGCTTTTCCCAGAGAGGAGGAGTTTCAGCGTGCTTACAAATCTCCAAAATAAAAACAGAAAGAAAAAAAAGAGAGAGAGAGATTAGATACTACTAACCAAGGAGATTTAGGGTTAAATCAGAAAAGATTAAAGCCAAACGTTGAAAATTTGTTATTTTATGTAACAATTATTTTATATATTAATTAAATTTTGGTTTAATTGATTCACATGTGTTTCTTAAGTTTTAAACAATCTACTTAACTACAGTTAGAAACATAAAAGTAAATAGTACTACACCAGCAGTCAAAAAACATCCAAGTTGATAAATTTGCAAAAATTTAATGTTAGGTAAGTAAGAGTACACAAAACGGAAAAACATGGCAAGAGGTCTACGAGACAAAAAAGTATCGGAACCTATGTGCTAAATGGATAACTGGAACTTCTTAACCTTTTACGTTCCACATTATGATTTACTGCAGTTTTTTTCATGCAATATTTTTTTTTGGATCCCTACATTGAAAATTAAGGGATATACATAAACAAAATACTCAATTTTGGGAAACTTAATCCGTTAGAGCTAATTAATTAATTAAAGATATTCAACTGTAAAATTAATTATATACCCTGTTTACTTAAAATAGTCAAATCGTTTTCTAAGGTCTCAATTAACATACGAAAAAAAATAAGACACTAAAATTTTGACATTATCATTTTTGTCCCGAAAAAATAGTTAATGGTCACAATCCGCTGAAAGCACCGTCAGCTGAAAACACAATTTCTGCTATAAAACTATGCGCCTTCCCACTAAAATACTCATTACAGAACCCAAGTTGCCATATATCCTGGAAGAGTGGATTTCAAAGAATATTCCTGCTAAGTATCATCAGAATATTCGTAAAAATGGTTATTCTATGTAATTTTAAAGTGAGTGGTTCTTATAAATCCCGTCGGTACATAAAGGGTTAAATAGTAATCAGTCCTCTCTCCCCTCCCCTTAAAAAAAAAGACAGGCTGTGAGGGAGAATATAAATACTTTACCAATTTCTTGTTCCAAATTTGAAGATCCCATCTTCATACTTTTTTTTTTAATTTTTATTCAATATATGTTTATTATCAAATAAATGTATAGAATTGCATAATATACATATTAAATTTAACCACTGTAACAAAAAATCAAATTTTAAACTATACATTTATTTATAAGAGTAAAAATAATAAGGATTAATATATACCCTCTGGACGTTTTGTTTTTTCTAGCAAAAATTCAAAATGTACTTGATCTTCAGTTGAAAATAAGAATGTAAAGACTGTTCTCCAATACCTAAAAATAAATCCAAACAAAATTGAATTATTTTTCCCATAATATGAAAGAAAATAAGAAAATTTGTTTCATTTAAGTTACAAATTCCTCCATATTTAAATCTATAAATATGGAATATTTTAATCTATAGTAAAAGAATGCAAATTATGAGAGGGAGGATATACATTAGAACGCTGTGACTAATACAGTGATCAAAAAGTATGGCTACACTTTCAAAAATGAATTACAAATAAACAAAGATTTTCACTTTCAGTCTTATGTTCTATAGAGAAAAGATTTAAAGCTTCTGTTTAAAGAAATGCAAACTAGATGGTGCAATGTGAAAGTTGTAGAATGGTTTATCGAACATAAATACAGCAGCACATGTACAGCATAAATGGGGCATCACCACAATGGAGTTTGGAAGTAATAAAGGTTTTAGATGAAAAGTTTCCCAGGTAATGGATCGAAAGAGAAGGTTCAATACCATGGCCACCAAGATCTCTAGACATTTGAACTTCGTGTGGCAATTCATGAAAAACATTGTTTACCAATTTCCCAATTGAATTGAAAAGTTGCTAGCTGCCATTTAGAATGTTGATCTTGCAATTCTTCATAGATCATGGCTAGAAATCTTGTATAGACCAGATGTGTTGCACAT
The DNA here is from genome assembly GCA_019973955.1 of Trichonephila inaurata madagascariensis. Lineage (NCBI taxonomy): Eukaryota > Metazoa > Arthropoda > Arachnida > Araneae > Nephilidae > Trichonephila > Trichonephila inaurata. Next base: position 39,861 of record BMAV01001289.1, on the reverse strand, counting down.
AACTATTAGTGCACACATTGAAATTGAGCTATAAAATATTGTAAAAAACTTTGGTATTTTATTTATTGAGCATAAAAAACTGTAAGTGAATATCTTTGTTTGTTTATTTGTAATTAGTATTTGAAAATGTAATCATATTTTTCAGACATTCAGTGTATAATAAAGATGGCATGTCAAATTTAAAAAAGGGATGATTAAAACATATATAAAATTAGTTGCTTCAAAATTCTGCCAAGCTACAAAGACATTAATTAGGTGAATAATTATCATTTAAAAGCCTTAATTAAGTTAAAATTTCATCTATTTTTTAATTAATAACACTAGAAATTGCATAACTGGTCTTCAAGCATTAAACTACTAGTTAATCAGAACTCTGTATGAAATTCTATTTTGCTCTTATTTCAGCCACATTACATGAAATCTTTAGACTTTAGTGAATTGGATCATGCAGAAATACTCATTATTCAATAAAACGTTAATTTTACAGAATCAAGACTTATGCCCACAAATACTTTATATAATGCTAGATGCAAAACTTACAACTATTACTGTACTAGTCATAATCGTGTATACAGATAAGAGAATCAACAATAATTTGATATTTCATGTTATAAAACCTACTGAAAATCCAGATACTGACATTTTAATAAACATGAGATGTCAAGAGCATCCATGAAGAAATTAAACTTTTTTCAGTCATCAGGTAATAAATTGCCAAATTTGTATAAAATCTCATTTTATTTATGATTTCTGAAATTTAGCATCCATTTGAATTAAAAATTAATTGGTGAAATAATACTTCACATAGCTTGTAATGATCATTTCTTTGTTCGAGCCTTTTCAATCAATTTTTAAAATATTGAATATGAGTTGTGTCTATAAATTTGAGCCCATGACAGATCCTGTTAATTAATAACTTTTGCATTTAAGATTTTTTATTTGTATCAACAAATCAAATGTTTGCAAAAACTAGAATTCTACAATTAAATATAACTTATCATAAAATTGAATAGACATAAAAGAATTTTTCTCAAAAAAAAACCTTTTACCTAAAATTACACACATTACAAAACTACCTAAGAATCATTAACAACACATTATTTGTTTGGATCTTTTAACACTATTAAAGTTATTTTTATTTTATTAAAATATTTTAATGCTTTTTTTATAAATTCTTTGCAAATATCATTATCTTAAGGAATTATGAATGCTAACCTCATATTCTCTTAGGAACAGGAAACTATTTACCAAAGAAATTTTTTAAGAATCAATTAAAAGGAAACTTTGTTTTAATTTGATATAAAAATTGAGTTAGAGAAAATGGTAAATCAAAATAAATTTCAATAATAAAAATTATGTATATAGGCAAAAAGAAAAAGAAAACCAATGTACTTACTTCAAAATACCAGCGAGAATTCCTTGCAAAGTATTCCTGTCAACTTTAAAAAAGTGCCTGAAGAGTAAATATAATATTAAACCAACATTCTATCTTAAGAAACCTTGAACATAAAATACAGCACAACTATGAACTTTTCAAAAATTAAGATCAGAATAAATAAATCATGTTGACTAATAATATAATAAAAAAAACATGAAATCTTAAAATTTAATCTGTGCACTTTAAATTAATTTAAAAATGACTCCAGCTTAATCTTTACAGAAAATATAAAATTTTCAGAACTTACTTAGTTTAAATTACTATTTGAGCTAAATATAATATAAATATCTTTAAAAAAATCCATTTAAAACAAAAAGGAATAAAAACTACATAAATATAATTCTCCTAAAGGTATTTTATTCATTTGATAGTTACACATAAAAACTGCTGTGTAGCCATGAATTCACTAAAAATATTTTTTAGTGATAATCTATTTTTCGATAAAAGTGAGAACAAAGCAAAATAAGATACAGATCTAATATATATATATATAGTAATATAAAATAAAAGTGAAGAAGTACTAGAACCTACAGTGCTAAAGCAGGAAGAAATTGGAATTCACAAGACACAACAAATGTAGATACAAAAAAGTCTTTGGACTAAACTGGAGACCTATTATGATTTCTAAAGCTGTCGCTGAATTAGGGTTAGCAATGTTTTATGGATCCACCTTCCCCGTACAGCCCAACCTTTCAACACTATAGGGGGGGGCCCACAAAGTTGAAAAGTTAAGCCTAATACAACACGTGGAAGAAAAACTGCTAATATATTAAAATGAAGCTAAGAAAAGATATATATATATATGTAAGGATAGTTAAATTAGATTAAAAATTAAATTCCCTATCTAGTAATTCACTTTTATATTACCTCCTCACCTCTTCAAGTATCAAACTAATGACCCATTTATTTCTTCCGAACATATGGCCTAGCCAATAAACATGTCTAATTCCAGATCGTTATATTTAATAGCCCTATATGTCAGCATTAACTTTCAAGAGCACTCATGGACGCGCGATTGGTGTTTTAAGTGTTTAACCCACTTAAGATTATTCGGTGGCGTTCTTTCTCTCTCTGCCTCTTGCATCAGATGATGGCTAACTTTGATCAAATAAAGACCTTGTTTAAAACTAAGTCTGTTTCTGACTCTAAAATCATGTCATAAAATCATACACTAAATTTTCATAAATCAAAAAATGCAAAGCAATAAATAGAAATAGAGGTCAAAAATAAGATTGCCTCTGTAGTATAAAACTCTTAGCCTCAGTAACTGAAATTGTACAGCATATATGCAGAATATACATAATCTAAATCAGGGATGGGCATTAAGTTGATCAGGATCGACCGTTGGACCGCCAAGACATTTTGGGGTGACTGCTTTTACTAAAAGAAACATAATAGAACATTGATGCCAGCTAAAAGGAAGAATCTTTTCACAATTGATATGACTGTGTTTACTTCAGCAAATGATTTGATAAATGTGTCGACAACATATGTATCTTCATTCTACAAGAGATGACAATTAACACTTTCTGCTATGGCAATTGAAAAAATGAATTTTTTTTTTAACATGCTGACTGAAGGGCAGAATAAATGCTGATGATCAGCTCTTCCCATGATAGCACAAGAATGGCTATTGGTACACCCCGCACTTCCATGTGCTCAGGGTTTTTGTGTTGATATCAGGTCCTGCGACGGTGTTGCTGCAAACAAATTACGTGAATTCCAGATTTATTGGTTCATGTGTGCTTGCTACATTGAATAGTTATGCTCCACGGTCTAGCAATCACTTATAATTGTTTAAATATTTACAATTTTGTGTTACCTGTGTTTTTGTAGTAAAAATAGTTATCTGTCATATTTTAAAAGAGGGGTACAATTTTGAAAAGTGCTAAGAAAAGAAAGCATACAACTTTTGTATAGAATAGCCACATCTACGTCACTGTGTGATGCAACTTAAAAATATTACAAGTAGCCAGTAACCAGGAAAAGTTCACCCACTCCTAAGACTGAGAGTTTGCTACAGTACAACTCTGAGGCTATATATACATAAATAGATTTCTTCTGAATATTTTAAGGATATATCTTTTAAAATAACAAAGAAAAAAATCAAAATTTATAAATATTATTGAAAAATTAAGAACATTATTTAAGTGATTAGTAGCATCAAAAAACATTGCATTGGTCAAAAAACAGAAACAAATAAAAAGGAAAATTTACCAAGCATCTCCATAAGCTTCATCCATTTCTCTTTCAAATAAAGGAGTTACTATGTCTTTCAGCAACTGTCTTGCTTTTGACATCAAAGTATGGATTTCCTGACAATAAATTTACACAAAAAAAGGTTAATCTAATGTTAAAATTTGGTTTTATTCTTTTAAAATTATAAATTTATGTATTATTTTCATCATTTTTATAACTTTTAATTGTAGAAGAACATCCTTCATGAGAAAACTTGCAAAAATAATTAAAACTTTAAATCTATACATATCTCTCCTGCATTGTTGTACTCAATACAAGTGAAATTGTTGACTTTATTTTACAGGGGGTTGATAAATTGATTGCTTGATTCAACATTTTCGTCACTGAGTCCTCTGGGATATAAAATGCTGTGTCTTTTTTTTTACAGTTCAACTTAGTATAATAGGAAAAATAAATAAAGATATCGCCAAACAAGGTTTTGTAAATAAGGAATATTACATGTATAAAAAATGTAATAAAAATTGTACACATTAAAGAATAAATTTCAATTAAATCTAACTGGCCAATGTACAAGAAAAATCATGAAAAATATACTGTTCCAATATATCAAGGTACAAGAGAAAGTAGGGAGAAAAAATCTTGTAATCCATAAGATGGTTGTCTAAACAAGAGATGTAGGAAGGGGTGGGGGAGGAAAAGAAATTTGTTACGATGTCAGTGATAAGAGTTGGGAGATATAAAGCCTTGAACATATTTATGATACTTGTAGGACTACAAACCTGCAAACTTCTAAGAAGAAAATATTTTATTCAATATTAATTTTACAATGATTTTGTTCAATTTTCCTTCCTTCCCCTCCCTATTTACCATTTTGAAATGGAAAGATATGAAAGAAGGCAATTAATACACCTACTCTCGTGACTGTAATCAATGAAAAAATGCTCACTATAAAGTTTTGAAAAAGTGTAGATCCAGGATGTATAGTTGCATTTAGCAGCAAGATATCCTGCTAAATTTGTTATTCATAATTAAAGATTGCAAAGTTAAAATTAAATGCTTCGCTTGAAAAACAATTGCTGCATCACTTTAAAGGTTTGGCTTGTTTGATCTGAGAGACACTTTAATCAGAAACTTCATCAAGGATTCCCCCTTTGAAGGCACACAGTTGGTAAAACTCAAAAATGATACCACGACATGCATTTACAAATTAAATATTTTTTCCTGATAAAAATGACTTGGATTGTTAAGTGTATGCTAATTATATATGTCAATCATTAGATAATAACCTTTTAATAGACTGATTTCCCAACTATTTATAGGTTTGTGGACACCAAATGATGGTTGTCCAAGACATTTCACTGCTCGCCAAGGAAAAAAATTTTAAAAAACATGAGTGAGCTTTAATTTGAAAAATATGGGCAAAATAAGGTATTTACCAAGAAACTAGTAAGTGAGTGAGTTACATTAACTTCACACTATAAAGGAATACAAAGGTTTTCGGCAATGGATCTTGGTCAAGTGACAAGAATAACTACTGTGAGCAGGCACACTTTCTCATAGCAATCACACCCCTCTAACACGTGGACATCGAGTCCCAACAGCTTTAATGTGCATTGGCCCTCTCTACAAGGCAGATCTTCAGAATCACCAGGACTTGAACAGATGACATTCCTGCCATGAGTTCGTGACCATAACCATTATGCTACCACAGCTACAGGCAAGAAACTAAAGTTGAGAATTCATACTAATGCATCGCCACCCATAAAGAAATGCAATGAAATGAAAGAAACAGTCTGCCAGTTAACTGATAATTTACAGACTAAGACCTTACTGAGAAGTAAACTAAATATTAATACTACAGTATCAGGTTGAAGGTTTTGTAACAAATCGAAGACACCCAATGGTGTCATTTGGATCTCCAAAGAAACCTCAAAAGGTTTCATAACCAAGTTCACTGTTAGAGGTAGACTGACTCCTATTGCATATCTACAATAAAGCATGGAACAAATAAAATGTCAAAGGTATTGTCAGAATACTATCACTTTCCTCTTTAAAGGATATCATCAACACAAATTTGCATAGTTACAAGTGAACAGTGTTGGTAATAAATGAATATCATAAAATAAAGCAAAAAAAAAAAAAAACTACTAATAAAAAAGTTGTTTAGTGATGATTTTTTTTTTTAAACTAACTGGTAAATATTTAATTTACCATAACAAATATAAAAACATAAATATTTAATAATCACATATATAGTATAATAATTATTGAATATATAGGATTACTCATAATTCCCTTCAAGGTTTTGAAACGCTATAATAAAAAAAATCAAAACGAATACAGCAAAAGAACATATGAAAGGATACAGAAACAATTTTAATTTTACTTACATATTTTACAGATGTTCTATGAGTGAAACCTTAATTACATGGTACACATCATTCTGGTAGTCCAGTTCTTGCCACACTACATCATTGACAACATGTGTTATCCTTTTGTGTAGTTCTGCTTCACCACAAGGCAAAGGTGGCACAAAAACTTGGCTTTATGTAAAAGACCAAGTTTTCAGATGACATGGAACAGATGACACATGCTGTCAATAATGTTGATACTAGCATGTTGAGTAAAGTCTGGGAGGAACTAGACTATCACATTGATGTATGCCATGTAACCAAGATTTCACACATGAAACACCAGTAAAATATGTAAATAAAACAAGAACTTTTTCTGCATTTTTTCATATGTTCTTTTTTATTCTATTCATTTTAGTTGTATTTCTATGCATTTTGAAACCTTGGAGGTAATTATAAAAAAAACTCTGTACATTTGATCTATATTCAATATAAAGGAAGCAAGATAAAAGTTAAGTGTTGGCTGTGAAGGAAAATAGTTAAAAATAAGGAAAGACTGCTACAATATCTCGACAGCACACATGTCACCAATATTCATCAAAAACAATAACTTCGAGGAAGAGCAAATACCTCAAGATCACAAGTCTCAACCTTATTTAAAGGATAAACCCTCAAGGTGGATAGTAATAAAATGAAATAAGATTATTAGAATAAATTGTATAAATGTAAATACATAATAAAAAAAAATATTTTATATTTCAAATATTTAAAAATTAAACAAACAAGAAATTATTTACCATTTCACAATTTTTGTACTCCTTCCCATATTTTTGTCCTAAAAATCTAACACGATTTAAACTTTTTGAAGTATCCTAAAAAGAAAAAAAAAATCACAAAATTCAGAAAACAAATTAAGTAATATTATCTATTGATTGTTATATCAACAAAAAAAATTAGCCAAATGAAAGCACAGAAAATTGTTAAAAGATCTTGCGAAATCATTCCTTCTACTTTATTTCTTTTCCAATTGACATTTTTTTAAATAAACCTATAGTTTTTAAAATAGGGTTGTTATTTTTTTACCAATAAATCTTTGAAAGGTTGAGTAAGTCACAAAGAGCATAGTATAATACTTATAGTATATATATAATTATTTTTTTAGATTCCTTATAATATAAATAAATACAACAGCAAAATTTAACCAATATGTACCTCAAAAAAAATTTAAACATGAACGACTTTTCTCACAATTTCAAATACTTTAATTTTTGGACAGGTACAAAGTATTCCCTATTATGTTAAATTTAAGACATTTAAAAAATTATAAAACTAGATACATTCTTTGATTTTAATAACTGGCATAATGACTCATTAAAAACACATAAATCATTATATAATACATTTTCTTTTTACCAAAATGAATTCAAACAAGATCAGTATAATGCTATATAATTAATTACAACATAGCATAATGACTTACAGATTTTGGAGCTTTGACTTTTCGTGTTTTCCCTGCAAATAAAAAAAAATTATGAGAATTTAATAATTATTGTAATACTTTATAGTAAAAAGTCTCCATCAAAAATTAATGAAAAAGCTTCTTATGCTTAAAAATCTCATATCTACATTTCACTTTATACGTACATTATGTATATATAATTCTGTAATATTGGAGAGTGATAAAAATAATTGTAAGACATGGCGAGTGGATGTTATTATTGTAGCAAACCAAAGGATAGAGCGTGGCTGGTGGTGTATGATTCTTGTATGTTGATGCATTTTCTCTGATGGGATTATGAAGTAGTCTTGTAAATTAATAAATCCAATTTATTGAATATCTTGAAACATCTAGGCATAATAATTACATTGAGCATGGACGACACAACACAGACAAAAACAAACACAGAACACGCGACAGCCGGCTGAATTACACGATGAAGGCAAGCAGACAAAAGAGAGATTACCAGATTTTTGCTTTTATACCAACAGTGGTTATCACGTAATAGTAGTTCTGATTGGATAGAATGGATGGGACAAGGATTTCGGACTAGCCAATTATGATTAAGATTACATTGTTAGTTTCGAACCAAATAATTAAAAGATTATTTGATTATTAAAACGAGTTAATTAAAAGGATGCTGGGGGAATTATTACATATATATATATATATATATATATATATATACACACACATTAATTTGCATACACAGGACACATGCAAGATATTTTTACTGCTGAAAAGGAGAATTCAATGACATTTATGCATACATTTTATGCAGTAGCATCAAATCAAACTGTCCTTATAAAAATATGTAACCTCACTTATAAGAAAAAATAGCTTGATATAAAATATCAGAATTTCATCACATCACAAAGGAGCACAAGGCCAATTTTTATAAATTGCTGTTATTTATAAAGGTTACAAAAGGATAGAGATGCATGTTTAATGTTATAATTAATGTAATATGATTTTTTAAAATTTAAATACAGACCTCAATTATAAACATTTTTACTACTAATTACATTGACTTTTATACAATATGTAAATCCAACTTTTTCTGCGGTAAAACTTTTTCTTTACATGTTTTTTTTTAAAAAAATGCATTTTATCAAAATTTTTAAAAAATTAAAAAGAAAAGAAAAAGAAAGGAAAAAGAAAGGGGGAAAAGAAAAGTTTTCACATAAAAGTTTTCCTGTAAAAACTGTGAAATTGATAATGGAAGATTAATATTACATGTGTTGTAATTATGAAATTTTACACTAAATAACATTTAGTAGTTTTTACATCCTCAATATGGGTTTTCATTTTGTTTAAGCAGCTAAAAAATTCAATCTTGCTTTATTTATAATTTTACGGCATTTAACAATTGAAACATTTTATTTTTGATGCTTTGAACAATCATAAAATACACTTTTGTAGCAGAATACACAAGAAGATAATTAACATTAAAGAATACATAAAAATTCAATTAGTATGCCATTTCTTTACTACTTACCAACATTAATTAAATCAGGTTTTAGAGTCACTGCCAATGAATACTTATCATGAACAACTACATTACATGCCATTGCTTTATTGGAGAGGTTTCGATCATTAGTAAGCAAAATTAATTTTTCATGTGGAACTGAAACAAAAATGTATATATATATAACAAATCAACCCCAATAAAAGAAGCATCACAGTAAGCAATATGTGAACAAATATGTCACAAAAAGCAATTTTTTAACAAATATTTTTTTTAATACATTTAAATGTTAGAAGTCTGTATCATAAAATTGCAATAAAATATGATAAAGTTAACTAATAATATCTTTTGATAGTAAAACTATCAGAGTTTATATTACTGGTAATAAAACTACTAAACTCTATGTTTTTAATAAAGTAATAAAGAAATTAAAATTTCACTAAAAAAGTATCTTTCATAGCTTACTTGATTTTTGTAGAGTGAGGCAATAATCTAAAATTTGATCATCATTAGTTTTATTAAATGTCTCAGAATCTGCCTGTAAAAATCATACAATTCATTTAAAAAAAAACATAAAGCAGAAAACATTGCAGAAAGATTCATTTAAATCAAATAATGGCATTCAAATTAAAATTTATAATTCCGAAGAAACTTTTTTTTTTTTTGAGTAGATTATCATTAACGTATTTCAATGCAAAAAATATTTTTACAAAATCATGTTTTTTTAAGTGCAGAATTTTGAAACTTATTTATATGATTGTAGCTATTCCTTATTTAATAAGATAGTGTTGGGTTAATACAACAGACCAACAGATGTGTTAAAAACTTTCTATATCAACTCAAATCATGATTATATGGCATTAAAAAAAATCGTCCATGACAATGATAAAAAAAATTCTAAATATAGGAAGATTCAATTAAAGGACAATGCCTTGTAATCAAAAAGTAGTTTATCTATGCATGTGTGGTTTGGGTTTTATGGTATAAAAAATCATCTACATTAATTGAAAGAAAGAAAAGTCCAAATAATTAATATGAGTTTTAAAAAATTCTTATTTTAAAATTAATCCAGGTTTTATATAGAGTAATAAGTAATAACAAAAACATATTCAAGAAAAACTACAAACATCATTTAGTATTTAAAAACTTTTTAACTAACAAAAGAACTTTTAAAAATCAATACAAAGGCATTTTTCACCCTTCCTTTATTCCATTCATAATTTTAAAAAAATGCATATTTCCGGAAATTTCAAACATTTTCATTTATTAAATTTCTAAAGGCATAATTTAACTAGGCCTTCTAAATGGAAGGCAATAATTCAACTTTTTCCAACACGAAGAGTTTTTTTTAAAAAAAATATTGCACATTACGCTTTTAAAAATCATCAATACTCTTGATTTTTTTTAAAAAAAAAATCTACAAAGTTAATATTAACTTGTAACCCTGTAACTTGTAGTATAACCCTGTTAATATTAACTTGATTCCATACAAACTAAAATAAATTTAAACTACATTAAATATTCCCAACAACATATATAAACTTTTATTAGACATAAAAATAAGATGAAAAATCCAGTATATCAGGGGAAAAATTTCTACAATAAAATATTTTTTTCAAAATAAATAGCCTGTAAAAGATGGAGGGATCACAGCATTCTGTTTATCACCCCTTCCCCCCTCGATGACATTTGCATCAAAGACGGACAAAATTCACTTTTAAAGGTAATTAAAAATCATCAAAGTTATATGTAAACTTCTATTAAACTGAAAACCTCAATAAGTTTTTAGAACAAATCACTAATTAACCAAACAACAATTGGCGCCTAAAACTAATCGTTACATATTAGCAAGCAGTAAATTATGCTTATTCAGGATTCAAATTCTATCAAAATATTATCTAATTAAAAAAGAAAGATTGATGAACTTAAATTTAATGAGGTCTACAGATTCTCAGAAGCATTTAAAGTATTTACTCGAATCTAAGCCACAACTCAAATTCTCCAAATGCTTTTGTGAAAAAATGTTATTGATTCTAAGCCGCACCCCCAATTCTCTGCACGTTTTTAAGAAAAAATAAAAAATTGTGTAAAAGGTTCATCAATATCCAATACTTAAGAAATTTTAAAATAATTAATTATTAGTAAGTATTAAAAAATCTTTCAAATACATACATGAACTACTCTAACCGTCAGTACCCTGTTTCGAAAATTATTTGTCACTCCCATTGCCACAGCTGACCTCGGAATTGGTATTGTCTTCCATGCCATTGAATGCATTTGTTTTATAACATCTTTTTAAATGAATAAATTAACAAAGAATGTAAAAGAATTATTAAAGACCATTGAACATTTACAAGCAAAAATTATATCATTTCATTCACACCATCAACATATATTTGTTTCATCCGAGTGACATTTTCAGTGATCGCTGCTCTGTTTCTGATTTTTTTTTACATAAAATTGCCTCCCTTTTCATACATAGTGAACTCGCCTTGATGCTATTACTAATATCTTTTATGTTTAGGTGATTAAAAGAAAGCGTATGCAAAAAAATTTCCTAAATACGAGAAGACAATGATGTTTAGGATAAACTGAATAATGGAGATAAACAGCGAAATGGGATAAAACATGGATGCAAGTAGCCAGATAGTTACATTTTTCCTTTTGAAAGGAGTGAAAGCTCAATTTCCCCCATGCAACAGATATTTTGCCATTGATTCTAAGCTGCATCCAATTTTCAGTAGTTTTAACACAGGAAAAATAGTGTATCTTAGATTCCAGCAAATATGGTAATTTATTTTAGTAAAATTAATTCTTCATCTTCTAAATTTATAATAAGGAAATAGTCATTAATAAAAGTGAGGAAATTTACTTCACGTGGATTCTGCTTGTGGAATCGTGGATGATTGGCTTTGAAAACAGCAAATATATAACGTATAGCTTCTTTAGCACCTCTGATAACATCAGAAGATATTTTCTATAATAAAAAAGATAAAAAATATACAGTTTACAGGTTAAAAGAAAAAGAGAAGTTAAATTTCTTTCTGTAATATATGGTATATTAATGGAAGATTTCAATAAATAATTTACTATATCAATTATATGAACTTAAAATTCAATAACTGTTCTTTTATTTCATAAATTAATCAGAAAAAAATACAATATAATATATATTTATACAATAAATATTTCTAACTCTGGCTTGTGCCTTTTTTTTTACCACTTTTCAAATACGGCACATGTCTTTTTATGAAACATTGGATATATAATTTCAATAATATCCATTTTTCTTAATTTGCATGAAATTTAAGCAATAAAATAATTAGTAATTACTTTAATAAATGATTTTGCAAGAATGTTTTTTTGTATCACTAAAAAACCAAATATGATTAAAGTTTTATAATTATTTACACATTTCTGACATTTATCAGTTGCATTGCATAAAGTTAAATATGCAATGATTTCTTTTAAAATTTATTTAGCTTTGATATGGGTCAATTAAAGTTTTTAAAATTTCATCAGTTTTTTTATACATGATTTTTTTTTATAAGTTATGAAAAAAGTCATCTAAGAACAATATGTTTAGAAATATTCAGAATTATATGCATATCAAATTAAAACCTTATAATTTTTTTAAAAAATACAACATTTGAAACAAGAAAAATAAAACTTTTCAGAATTCTCTCCATTTTAATAAACTCATACAGAATTCAGTAGAAAGATAAATTATAATAGGAACAATATGTCAAAAATGTTGTGAAGGAATGCAAATCACAAGCAGCCAGTACACACGGAGCACGGTTACAATAAAAGGAAACAAAGATGAACTGCACTATTTAAAATACTTGATGTGCAAGTTCAAATGAATTTGTAAGTGCAATATAATTCGAAGAAAACATTCGAAAAACTTTACACATGATAAAATGATCAATAAACTTGTAGGAGGATGCAATATGACAAGTAACCCAAGATTTTGGAATAAACCAGTATTGTTTCACGAGTAAGAAAGCCTTATAAACCACAGGTACAGCTATATAAAAAGTTGGAGATGGTTAGAAAAGAAAACCAACACAAATTGATGACCAAAATATCATCTTCCAGGCAAAAGGAGATTTAATATTAGTCATGAAGTAACATTGCTCTGCAGCTGTGTATGGCAATGGGAGAAAAAATTTCATAACTTATTGTAACCAGATGTTTTTAAAAAAATGGCCAATGCACTCCACATCCTGAATGTTACATTCATATATGGAAAGAACGCAAATATCTCATTTTAAAAATCAGTCCTCATTACAGATTAGAGTAGTTTCAGTGTCATAAGCGATTCTCAATACCAGTTGAAACAAAGATGAGGCAGTGATGTTATTTTATTCTATTGTCAATAGAAAGTCAAGGAAAGAGATATGACCCTAGCATGCTCAAACAGGAAGGCATTACAATGAACAAGCAGATTGAGCTTCAAATTTTTGACAGAGGCACTGTTACTAAAAAATAGCTAATCATAAAGGGATCCTTCTCTATGTCTATTTCAAACCACCTTTGGTGCAGATTTCATTTTTATCAACAATAATGCAAAGCCATATTGGACTTGTAATTGAGAAACAGCTGAAGGCATAGATATTACAACAATGAATTGGCTAGCACGTTCCAGATTTAAATCCCATACAGCATGCATAAAATATTTAGGAGAGGTACCTTTTGGGGTGATTATATTCACATGAAAACAATTAACCGAAACAGATTCACTGAGGGATGGGCACTCTTACCTTAACTGTTGGATAATTTGGCATTAAGTAAAGAGAGATGTTGCCAAGCAACCATTGTAGTTAAGAGAGATCATATCTCATCACATTATTTCATACGTATTGAAATTCCACAAAAAATTCATATCAATGAAAGAAATCAAACTAAAAATTCACATTAATACTGAAATCATCCTTTTACCCTAGATTTCATTAAAGATGGACCCAGACTACTGCAAGTTAACACAATCCGACTGCAAACTAAAACTCATTGGCGCAACAGCCCATGAGAGCCAGAGCCTACTGTGCCCATCACAGTATACATGACCATTGGGCGCTGAGGTGCATGAGCAGGTGTCTTGAGAAGGTGGTCAGTCTGAAGCAAGACCGCCAGTGTTTAAATCCTCAAGTAAGCTTGGTATTCATTTATCGACCCACTGCAGTAGGGATGAAATGCTGAGTCGACCTTGCCCAGCCTGGGAATAGAAACCGGACTTGTGGTGAGAAGTACGATATGTTACCACTCAATCACTGGGCCCTATCAAACTGTATAATACAGAAAACTAAAATTTAAAAGTTTTTACAGAACTGAACTGAATTCAGTGGCACAACAGCCCATGAAGGCCAAGGCCTACTGTGTCTATCTCAGTTTACGTGACCTTAGGCACTGGGGTTTATATGCAGATGTTTTGGTCAAGTGGTCAGCCTGACATGCAACCTCCAGTGTTCAGTTCCCAAGCAAGCTTGGTACTAATTTATTGACCCACCGGAGGGATGAAAAGCTGAATCGACCTTACCCAGTCCAGGATTTGAGCCCTGGATCTGTAATGTGGAAGCTCGATACACTACCACTTGACCACTGTGCTTCGAAATTTTTACTAAAAATATTAAATCAGTGATTATAAAAACCATAAAAGTAGCACATTAATGTTTTTAAAAAGTAACATTGTTACCTTCCTGTGACTCTTCATTTTATCCAATTCTTGCAATGCAACCCATGGAATAACAAAATGTAGAGGACCACAACCTAAAAAAATTTATGCATATAAATTTACTTCTAGATTTAAAATGACCACAAAGTATAACTTAACTAAAAATAGAGAATAAAATACAATACCATCTACGGGAGTATCCTTCATTTCATCAATATATTTCAAGTCACTGATCAAAGTATTGGTATCAAGAACAATATAATAACTGTCCAACTAAAAAAAATAATTTAAAAAGGTTAATGTAAGCAGAATAAACAATTTGCAATGATAGTAAAAAGAATTACAAAATAAGGAAAAAAGAACTAATCACTTACAAGGTTCTCATCAACCCATGAAGGTCCATTTGCTACTTTGGTGATTTCAGAAGACAACTAAGTAAAAAAAAGTATGATTAGTTACATTATTTTTAGAACAGTTTGGTTTAAACTTAAACTTAACTTAGACCTATGAGAACTTGTAATTTTTAGAATCCTCAAGTAATAAGGACAATGCCCAAACTGAAACCCATCTTTCCTAACTTCTACAATCATAAATTGTAATAGAAGCCCAAAAAACTTGCAAAATTAAATCTATCTATCAGAAAAAATTATTTAATGCTACAAGAGTTTACAAATGAATATCAAAACTTTCTAATGGCTTGACATGAATTAAATTAATGAAAACAAGCTTTTAATATACTAGAAAATAAACAGGGAAAATTCAAAGTTAGAAAATTTTAATCTGTTTTAAAGTTTAAAAAAAAAAACTGGAATATAATCTCTAAAAGTTAAAATAGTATGGAAATTAATGCAGTCTCTTTTTTTATATATCAGTCATTACATTTTTCTTGTCTCTCTCTCTATAAAAAAAGTTTTTTGCATAGTAAATTTATTTATACATAAGGTATAGTTAGTAAAAATGGGTTGTAAAAAGTTGAATTTAATTGAAGAGGAGTGCCAAGAACGAATTTTGTGAAGGAAAAAAAAATTAAGTGTATGAGAGACAAACTTTTAAAGAAGAAATTAATTGAAAATCAGAGCTACATAACACATGTAAATTACAGTTTTACAATTTGAGCAATGAGTATGAACAGTTGTATAATTTGTACAATGGCAGTTGGTCTGCCATTAGGTGGACAAGGGGTACCCACCCCTAGTTTTACTTAAATATTACATAAATTTGAATTAAGCACAGATTTAAACATAACAATGGCTTATGATATAAATTTCAGGCTATATGATAAATTTTTTTTAAAAATAAAAGGATAATTGAACTAACATCAAGCATTTCAACATCATCCAAAGAATCTGAGTCACTACTTTTAGATGTTGATGCTCCTACATTAAATTCTGCGGATGTAGATGCTGTTTCTTCTACCTCAGATGTCATCTCATATTCCATATCACTGAACTCACTATCAGATTCTGCAACTGCAGAACTAGGTGAAGACTCTTTGTTTGTAAAACTAAGTGAAGGCTCTTTGTCTAGAAAAAGGAGGAAGAAAAATTACAATAGTTACAAAGTAATATATACAACTGATACATCAACTTTTATCCAAAAATTTAAGACAAAAATCATTAAGGCTGTTTTTGGCAAAAGTACGAGAGCCTGAACTAAACGAGGAACACATTTTCAGACAGACATATGCCTCAATTTTCATGAAAATTTGCAACACTATAAACTCGTACATCTGTTAACAATATAGTGTTTATAAAATTTCAAAATATTCCGTGAATATTATTTCTTTTATTTCAACACGTGAAAGAACCTTAACATTACAGTATAGGAGAAAAAACGCAAAACACATTTTATATCAGAAAAAAATGGCTCAACTCGGTCAAAAATGTGAAGTATGATAAAATATGTTGTTCTCTAAGGGATAGTGAAGCCAGGATATAATATTCATTTTTCATTTCTTTTATATCTGAAAAAATGTACCTAATTTGGGTCCTATTCTTTAACATTAACCGAAGACAGCTTTAAGACATAAGCCTTATCATTTAGACAAGACTCATTTTAATTAGGTGAAAGGGAGAAAATGCAGTAAGTGATGCACATAGTAAATAAACTTCCTAACATTTTATAGTTTATCTTCTTCAACAAAATAATAATAATAATAATAAATAAATACAGTCAGAACTATGAGTGCTTAAAATTATTAAATATAATTGCACAATGGTAAAGTCATCTCATGGTTGCATCTTCATGTATGAGATTTAAGATGAAATATTTAGTTTCTTTAAGAAAATATTGGGGACAAGTTTATTATTTATCTCATACGATACGAAAAAATATACAAATTCAGTAATTTTCAATTATTGTTTACATACTGAACTGGGCTCAGTGGCACAACAGCCCATGAGCACCAAGGCCTACAGTGCCTATTTCAGTTTAGGTGACCTTAGGCACTTCAGAGCCTGTGCAGATGTTTCCGTTAAGTTGCAAGTCTAAAGCGAAACCTCCAGTGTTTAAGTCCTTAAGGAAGCTTGGAACTGATTTATCAACCCACTAAAAGGATGGAAGGCTGAGTCGACCTCGCCCAGCCCGGGATTAGAATCTGGACCTGTGATGTGGAAGTGCGATACAATACCACTCAGCCACTGGGCTTCTATTGTTTACATTAGAAAGCTTTTAACCTTAATTGCCATGGGCATATATATATATATATAAATATCCTGCTTAGCTGGTGTCTCAACTGCCTCTAGCGTACATATACGCTTTTCGAAATTACGAGCCTTTGCATTACACTGCTATACGTATAACCATTCCGAAGGCTTTGGAAGGCAATACAATGAGCTTGAGAGTGTTTACATAGGATTTACTTACTTTTGCCTTTTTTTTCCCCCCCCCCCAATACACTGTATAACTATACCCATCTGTGTGAAAAGCAGTGACACTGGGCAACAAATTGTGAAACTTTTTCTCGGCAGTTAAGGAGTTAAGGAAACTTTTGCATTAATTGTGAAAATAGCAAAAGAAAATAAAATATTAACAATGTTTAAAACAAGAAATAAATCATGAAATAAAAATAAAAACATTGTTTATCGCAGGTGGATTTTACACAAAATTCAACTACAGAAAAAATAAAAATAATTCCTTCATACTTTTTTTTTCTAGTTAAAATAATTATTCAGTTATATGTAGCAGTTTTCTAACAATTTTTTCTGCCTAGTTTGATGAAAAATATCAGCAAATTGTAAAAATACAATTGCATTACAAAAATATTTGATTAGAAGAAAAAATTAATAAAAATTAGATTTTTAAGTCTAAATAAATGCAGGTTCAATTTTAAACTGAGGCTATTTTGATTGTTTCATAAAAAAAATGAAGCTATCAATAATTTAATTATTTTTATGTAAATACCAGATTTGAATATTTGTAAAAAATACAATTTATAATTTTGATATGGATTTTTGATATAGAATATAATTTTTACTAGCACAGTTAAGAATTTGAATACTTCTTAGATCAGCAGTTCTTAAACTGTGGTCTGTGGACCCCTGGGGGGGGGGTCTGCAGCGCCTTTCTAGGTGGTCTGTGAAGGTCTCTCAGTTAATGTTAAGATTTCTCTATTTTACAGACTCTGAAAGGCCTAATAAAAAAATCGTAAAGATCTGCCATCCTAGACTAAATCATTCTAAATTGCCATCAATGAAAAAACTACTAGAACATGTATTTCAATCAAGAATATTAATTCAGGAAGGAGTGTTCAAAATCTTGGGGGTCCGTGATGTCAGACTAATACGGAATAGGGGAACTGTGATGATCAAAAGTTTAAAAACCGCTGTCTTAGATTATAACAAATAGTATAAAAGATTGATATTAGAAACTCCCATGATATAAAAATACAAATATTAAAAAAGATTATATTTTAATTCACCTTTTTCATATTCTTTAGAGAATACTTATTTTAGAATTGGATGAACTATCTATTATTTGGTACAAAATATTTTGAACTGGAAATATTTGTTCTCGAATACAATTCAAACAAAAAGTTAATTAGCACTGTAAACTTTAACTAATAAATATTTTTAGGAAGTTTTGCATAATTTTCTACTTTAAATAATTTATGATGGCAAATCAGTTATGTAAAAAATTGACAACTGTAATCAAGAAATTTTAAAAGTTGATCCAATTGAGCAATTAATTTTTAACATTTAAAATTTCTTTTGAGTCATTAACCCTTTAAAGTTCACTACATATTCCCTTTGAAAAATTAACAAAATAACTTCAAAAATGACTATTAGTCATGATGAGGATCATAAATATACAAAGAAAAAATTTTTAGCATTTTTCAATTTCGAGTAATTTGCGGTTTCACAGTGAAACCACTGAACAGTAACGGTCCATTTTTCCTATTCAAACTAACCAATCCAAAAGACTATTTAGAAAAAAAAATCTAATATTTTAAGGCCATAAAACTTTTATATTTTAACGGAATTAATTAAAGAAAAATAATTTTATAAGTTTTTAATTATTTTTTTAAATTTTTCTTCACTTTTATAATTTTAATACAAATTTGAACATAAAATTACATATATTTGCATTACATACTAATTATATATATATACAGTGGTACCTCGACATACGAGTGCCCCAACATACGAGTTTTTCGAGATACGAGCCGACAAGCAAGTGATTTTTTGCTTTTAGTTACGAGCGAAATTCGAGATACGAGTCCGGTTCGGTAGGATCTTAGGAATGTGGGAGAGAGTTTCACAGTTCGTGGGAAAAAAACACCCAGAAAAAGTTGCAACAGGTCGTGCATCTGACCAAGAGTTTCACAGTTCGTGGAAAAAAAACACCCAGAAAAAGTTGCAACAGGTCGTGCATCTGACCTTTTTAATGACACTTGCCTAACTCATTTCCGGAACATTCTGAGAGGGAGGAAGAAACAAACCTCCTTGGACATGTTTTTTCTAAACGGCCTACAGGTGAAAGCGAGAAAAATGTAGCGAAAAAGGCAAAGACCAGTGAGGATATCTAATTTATTTCTTTACATTCTCTTTTTTGTTTTTGTGCAATAAATATTTGATATTTATAAATACGTTTTTATTATTCAAAACCACGTAACAAAAATAACTGGGGTGACATTTTGGAGGTTGGAACGGATTAATGGTAGTTCAATTGTTTTGTATGGGGAAATTTGCTTCGAGATACGAGTAATTAAAGATACGAGCAAGGTTGCGGAACGAATTAAACTCGTATGTCGAGGTACCACTGTATATATATATATAACTGTTAGATAGCTTGATACACACTCACAGTATAAATCAATCATTAAAAGTTAAATGTAAATTTATAATTAAAAATGTTATATATGTAGAAAATTTAAAAAGGATATCATTTCCAGTCCTTGTGAAATTTTTTGAAACATGTCACATTATCATTACTTTTTGCTATCATGCATAATCCGACATCACAGTTAGAGCACATCCATCTCGTTCTGTGAGGTTTCGCTCGTACTGCAATAAGCACATCTTCTGGATTTGCATTTGGTTGGAATGTAGACAACATTTTTAAGTCTTGCCTTTTCAGAAACTGTATGTTTCCTTAATTTCAGTTTCACGGGTCCAGAATAAGAATTGGACACAAACCATTTTTCAGGAAATTTTCGATGTCCTATTGAAGCAAGGCCTGTTATTAAATCTAACCGAAAACGTTTCAAGTTGTTATAGTATGGGGTTTTCTCACCGTGCATCAGAGGCCAAAGAATGTATGAATTGACGATTGTCATATCAAAAAAATGAAAAAATATACTGTATTTTTGATTTTCTGTCTATTTTGTACATGGATTTGAGTTGATCAAAATGGTCTACGTAACCCATATTCTTATTGTAGTCTATAACTGCTTTTGGGCATGCTATTTTAATTTTTTTCCATCTTTTTCTTTCCGTTCAATTTCTCAAGATTTTGTAGTTTCATCTAAGAAGGTAAGTTGTGAAATACTTTCAGAGCTTCTGGAATGGTTAATCCTTTTCTTGGCATTTAAAAAAAAATTACCAGAAATTACACGAAGAAGCTCTTAAAATATCTTATCACCAATATTAAGAAAGACAAGAAAACGTTAGATTGATATTTCTGTCTTCTCTGAGAACAGTGCAAATATAAAATGCCTAAGGAAAATTTGTTGCTGAGCTCCCAGCCCTAAAATATTGTAACGTCAGCTCATTAGCTGAACTCACTCCATCTATACATGTCAAGATAAGACGTATGGATTGTTACTTGACCAAATGGACTATTGTATCTGCATAAAAGGCACCCGTGGTTTATCTCTTACGCTGGGGACAACACACGTGCGAACTGTCTTAGAGAATGTTTTTGAATTACTACTGCTTTCTTTCTCCGCGACTTAGACACCTGTTAGTTCAAACAATGTATAGAAATGAAACTTCAAGTTATAACCCTTTTGTGTTGGGTCCCTCCTATTCTATTGACATAGCCAATTTGAATAGAAATGTACCAAGGATAATCATAGAAGCAAACTCAATAAAAATGTCACAGTAGGAATTATAGCTTCAGATGTTGGATGCAAGCCCATGTCAGGATAGAGAGCAGAAGTGCTGAAAAATTATTCACACGTACCCAAGGAATGCGATTGAGGTCGGGGAGGGGGGGTGCAAATGTGTGGCTTTGACAGTGAGAGGTGGCGAAGAATGTGAAAGTGACCCGTTCTTGGAGATTACCGTCTCTTACTGGAGTTGGGTTTCGGAGTGAAACCACAGATTTTAATTGCATTTATCTACTCTTCTGCTTACTTATCAAAATGACTGAAAGTTGTAATTAATAATTATAAAGAAGTATAGTAAAACCTCATGCTATAATTTAAAATAACTATTTTTTTAATATTTTTTAAAGCTAAGGGAATTTACCAAAATTAAAGAGACGTCAATATTTTTCTATTTAAAAGGTCTCAGTCGTTGAATATAGCCGTAATGTTGTCATCTATTGACAGGAAAAGGAACAAAAATTTGAAAACACATTTGGGTATAAAAAAATTTTAATTATTATTTTTTAAATGTTTAAAGTGTGGTTTCGGTGTGAAACCACTGAACATTAAAGGGTTAACAATACTAATTTTGTTAAGATACAATGAAAGTTTTAATAATTATCAAGTTGTTTGATTTATTTCGGAAATAGTTTGATGAAACAGTACTTGTGAGAAAAGTGAAAAAAATATTAATTACCGTATTTATCCGAATCTACACTGCACTTTTTTTCCTATGTCAACACTACTGAAAATCAGGTGCAGCTTAAAATCGAGGATGGAAAAATTCATTGGATGATGGAAATTGAGCATGATACTAGCAGTTACAGCAGTAACAGGTATGTATTTAAAAGTCTTAGTACTTTAGTAACATATTAATTACTCACTTATTATAGTTCACATTAAAATTTTAATTTCATACAAATATTGGATACCAAAAAAAACATTTACACTTTTTCTTATGTTTCACCAAGATGTGTAGAGAATTTGGAGTGCAGCTTAGAATCAATGGTGGTTTAGATATGAATAAATATGATATTGAACATCTCACTTATATAAAAGCGTGCGATATATGGGAACTAAGGCATCAAAGGTGAACTTCACTAAATTTCTTTAGAATGTGAACATCATATTCACACATATAAAACAAAAAAATTACATTTTGACTTCTTTTTAAAAAACTAAATCATTAAGTTAATATTTGTATTATCAAATTAAAAAAAAAATTTTTAAAAAAAGAGTTTGACAAGAGTATGTTATCCTAATACAATAAAAAAAATTTTCATGTTTTCTTTTTTCTTACCTTTTTGTTCTTTGGTTAAATCAGAGATTTTGGATTTCTTGGTGCACATTTCAAGGTTTTCGCCACCAGACACACTATAATGTCTTTTACTTTTACTAGAATGTATTGCGTCATTTTTGGGAAATTCCGACAATTCCACAGGCAGAATTTTCCTCTTAAATTTATTATCTTTCACAAAAGATGACAAAGTTTTCGATGAAGATAATTTAGCACTGACTCCACGAACGTCAAATTTTATTTTGTTATTGATCAAGGGGCTAATATGAATTTTTTTCTTAGAAGCAGTTTGTTTAAGATTTGAAGAAACTGAATCTTCAGATTCAGCTGAAGCAGAAGTACTTGGTGACTTTTTAACAGATGTTGCATTTTGTGAAGCAGTTAGTAAGGACTTTTGAACCTTTGAGCAAGAAGAGGCTTTTTGTAAAATAGCAACTTTAGATAAATCAAGCTTGGAAATAGCCTTCACAGATCTATCACTATCTGAAGACCTTCGCAACTTAAATGAAATTTTATCTAATTTGGTAGTAAAAGCATCTTTCATTGGTTTAGAAATGACAAAAGATTTCTTAGACTTTTTAACAGAGACAACTGAATAGTCTTTTTGTTGATGAGCAGTAGAAGGTTTACTTCTAACAGAAGTAACTTTTTGTTGGACTAGAGCTGAATTTTCAGAAATAACTGGTGTTACAATCGCAACTGCAGGAGTATTCGGTTTTAAAGCATCTTCAGTAGAGGAAATGGCATCATTTCCTTTCATTCTTTTTAAGCTTTCTTTCTTTGCATCAGACAGAAATTCAATTATTTTAGACTTCTGAAGTTGTAGAGTGGAAGAAATTTTCTTATGTGCTGTTTCTGGACTCTCATGTTCATGAGCTTCAATTGTATCCTTAGTGGAATGTTTGTTCAATATACTTGTATGCTTCGACATCTGAAAGATAAAAAAGATGATTAATAAATGAATTTTACGAAATGTCTGAGTAATCCTTTGAAAAAAAAAATTTCATGCAATTAAAAAACATAATTAATGAAAACAAATAAATTTAAATATACAATATGTTCTACAATATGAATAATTTACATTCCAAAGAAATCATACGTCTACAAAAAATTTAGAAGTAAAATTTAACTTTAACTAATTTAAAATAAATTTTAAAGTTCAATCAAAACAATTGTTGGCACCTACGTGCGCCCTCTACCGTCCATATGTAACATTCGGCAGAAGCTGAATGACTGTCGGCAATAACAGATATGGGTAACAACTTCTCTCTCACTGTCACTTAAATTATATTCACAATCCCTTTAATAATATATACCTTTTTTGTTAAGTTTAAATTAAAAAATCAGTCGGAAGACTTGATCCAACGTAATAATTTATAACTCGCGACACTCATGGACATTGTTTGGTCCTGTCGGACCAGGAGACACGAACGTAAGCGATATGGAAAACATCATTAAACTAAACAAAGCCAAAACTTCCCTGAAAGGAAGTATCACTAGAATTGAAACTTTCGTCGAGAACTTGTCCTTGTTTGAAGATGTAAATAAAATTCAATAGGATATCAAATTGAAAAAAAAAAAATGATCAACTACCAGTGCCGGTTTAAGCTCATTTCGGGCCCTGGGCGCAGAAGATCTACATGCCCCCTGCGCGCTGGCAGATAGCAATTTATTACCAGAAAAGCTGGTTAAGTTCAGCTTATCTGGGCCCTTTCGTACAATTCCGGGCTCCTGGGTACCCGCCCCAAGCGCCAAATGGATAAACCGGCGCTGTCAACTACCATTGGTGTAGCTAGTCCTGAACGGGTCATGGATCACAATTCCTTGGATGCATTTTTGGGGGGGCTCTTATGATTTTTCGCTTACACATGCTAGAGTTCATGTAGCTTGGGGACCTCGTATCACTGATACGGCGGTAGCTACGCCCCAATCAACTACAAGAGAAAACAGAACTAAAAGAAATTTTCTTTGGAAATGAAACAGCTACACCGACTGAAGCAGTAGAATTCGAAGACGATTTAGACAACTGTGAAATACGCCTCGAAGATTTGGAAGAGTCGAAAAATTTATTTTCTCTAATAATGAAACATTGTTTGTGACTGGAGTTGAGAAAAACAAATATGAAAGCGAAATTTTGTTCAAACAAAAATTCCACCCATAATACTTCTCACCTTTACGGGAAAATATTAACATTTTAATAACTTTAAATCCCAATTTGATGGTTTAATCACAACAAACGAACTGACTCAGTCACAGAAATTGTATTTAAATTCCTGTCTATCAAATGAAGTTAAAAAATTTGCCTCTACATTCGATACCTTTTCTTTATTGTATGAAGCACTTGAATCACGATATAACAAAAGATTGTCGAAATTCATGTGCAACAAATATTAAATTTTATGAAGATAAAACGTGAGAATCCGAAAGAAATTCGTGAAATGATTGACTGCATTAAGAAAAACTTACGGGCTTCAGGGTTATTAAACTGTGAACAAAATAATTTATTTGATGTATTTTTACTAAATATTATGCTAAAGAACTTGCATAATGAATCCCGAAAAAATTTTGAACCGAGTTTAAAAGCAAAAGATGTTCCCACATTTAATGAATTTATAGCATTTTTAGAACAACGCGAAACCATTCTTTTATCTGTAGATAAAAATTGTATTGTAGAAACAAAAACAATAACTGGAAAACCTAATATATCCTTTAAAACAAAAACCAATCTTTTAAATGAATCAATCTGTTGAAAACAAGAGTTGCATAATTTGTAAAGAAAAAACTTCACATCCAGTATTTCGATGTAAAAAATTCTTAGAATTTAAACACGAAAAACGATTAGATCATGTCCGATTGAACGTTATGTGAATTCTGCAAAAAAACCATAAAAAATCGCATTGTTTTTGTCCACATATTTGTGGCCATGTGGCATTAAGATATTCCCAAACCATCTGTTCTCTGGCAATCAGAGAGAAACGAAAGGAGCCCATCCCCCCCCCTCGCTCAACCTCAAAAACTAACAAAATAAAAGGACCAGGAATCAGAAATAATAAATCCTTCCACCCTCAACACTGTCATGAGCACAGCATTGCAACAGAAAGAACGTACTAATATCAACCGGTAGCATTTTCTTAAGAAATAATCTAAGGGCGAGAAATAAAATGCCCCGTCATTTTTGACTCCGCGTCAAACATAAAAATTATAAATAATATCTAGAAAGTAGGGTTTGCAGCCCTGGGATCTCAAAATCCCAGGATTTAATTTTTGTCTGAATAATATTTTAAAAATTTGTTCTCATCAAAATTTTCTAAGAATTTAATTCTTAGAAAATTTATATTTTGTTTATGAAATATGTACATAGAATTTTTGACTGCAGTTATAAATGCCAGTGAATAAAATATAAGCAGCTCTCATTTCTTGTGTGGGAGAACGTCGCACAGATCTTAGTGGCTCACTGTAATACTTACAGAATAATATAAGCAACATCTCAAAAACAGATTTTGTCACAGTTCCTTCTTCAATTAAGTATAGTTACTTAATAGCGGACCTGCTGGAAAGATTTGAGATCACTGGCATAGCTAGCTGCGAGGAAGCCCTGTATCAAAATTCCTTCTCAGAGCCCTTTTTAGATATGGTTGCCCTATTAGTTGAATTGTAATTACACATGTTGGGGTCCCTGTAGCTACACTCCTGCTTGAGACACTTCAAATCCCACTGCATTAATAACAGCTCATGCAACTGGATTTCCTATTTCAAATAAGGTAGCACACTTGAAATTGATTCAAATTCTGATTCAATAACTGGATCAATTTATGCACAAAAACCATTGTGTAGCAGAACTAGATAGTTATCAAAGAGGTAATGTGCAACAATGCAGTCTTATTAGATTTGATACACTTTTATCAAAAATTCAAGAAGAAATGTCTCTTTTTTGAAAATGGCGGGAGACGTGGAGATTACCTGAAAAGAGCATACTCTTATTTAATGACAATAACACCTACTAGTACACAGAATCTGAAACAGCATTTTCTTCGGCAGGACAATTAGTAACCAAAAGAAAGTGTTTGAACGATGAAACGCTGGACGAGCTGTGTTTTTTTAAAAGCTTATTTACGGAAACATAAGAAATGAATGCTTTTTAATTTCATTGTGTACTACTTTTATTTGTTTTTTTATAATGAATTGAGTTTTTATTTGTTTCAATTTTATTGAAAGCAGTTATTTTACCTCGACTTGAGCTCCTGGGAGCTTTAGTAGCAGCTCGTTCGAGAAATCATCCGAAGGAAAAAGGAGTGCAAAGTGTTCCACTGGACAGACTCCAAACTAGTCCTGTTCTGGATTAAAGGCTCTTCAAAAAGATGGAAAACAATTCATGGTTAACAGAGTCCAGGAGATCACCAAGTTAACGGATCCTGATTCTTGGTTTCATTGCTCAGGACAAGAAAATCCCTCAGATTTCTATTCTAGGGGACTTAATGCTGATTTACTTCTTTCTGATAACTAGTGGTAGAATGGTCCAGCATTCCTAAAAACTGACAAACTCGCGGAAACTGTTTTTGAGAGCCCGGAACTGAATGAAGAAGAGTATTTGCCTAAACTGAAATCAAAGGACACTAAAAAAATGTTGTATTGACTTTAAATTTTAATCAAACATTTTTTGATTACTTACTCTCTCGTAGTAATAGATTTCTAACTATCGTTCAAGTGTTAAATTTTCTTTACAGGTTTCTATTCAATTGTAGAAATCCAACTAACAAGAGAGAGGAATCCCTTACCTCAGATGAGATGTTAGAAGCAGAAAGTTATTTGATAAAACAGGAACAACTTGGCTCATTCAATATAGAAATGAGAGCTATGAAAAATAGTGATGGCATTTGCAATAAAAGTAAGATTTTAAATTTATCCCCATTTCTAGATAAGGGAATCATAAGAGTAGGTGGAATACAGGAACACTCTCAATTTCCCTACTCGGGTGAACATTCTACATTACTTCCTGCAAAGAGTAAGCTATCTGAAATTATTGTTAAATACTATCATGAAAAGTATTTTCCTCTTGGCCACGAACATTTACTTCATCAGGTTAAACTTAAATATTGGCCAATTCACGGGCAAAATATTTGCGAAAAAAGTTGTGCATAACTGTGTGCGGGTTTGACCCCAGCCCAAGTCGGTGGATTTTCATGATGCAGAAAATCGACAGCGGCCATGACGTATGATTATACGGCACATAAAAGATCCCCTAGAATGTCTGTTTGACAGGTGCTCTCGGCAAAATTAAATCCTGGTACATGTTTACAACATCAGAGCTCAGGTGCCTCCCTCTAGGGAGGAAACTGGGAGTCAAAATTACCTGCGGTGTTTAGTATCCACCTATATGGTGCAGCACTAAAAAAAGATACCAGCTTTCGGGAACGTACTAGGTCTTGGAATGGTAAAACACCAATCAACAGCCCATTAGAAATAATAATAAAAAAAACTGTAATATGCTTTAAATTTAATCTTAAAATTTGCTCTAAAAAAATGGGCAATTTGCCAGAAGAAAGAATAACTCCTGATGCAGTCTTTAATTCAACTTGAATTGATTTGTGTGGATCCTTTCTTATCAAAAATAAATATCAGAGGAAAGGTCCTGAAATTAAAGTTTATGTTTGTACATTTATTAGCCTTGTAACAAAGGCGAGATAATCAGTGATTTAACTTCACAAGCTTTAATTGCTGCATTGAAAATATTTATTTCAAAAAGGGGTAAATGTCATAAAATATTTTCGGATAACGGTACTAACATGATAGGAGCTAACATAGAAATGAAAGCTTTCACTATATTAGTAAGAGATTAAGAGTATTTACAAGTGTTTTTCGCAAAAGACATTGAATGGTCTTTTATTCCGTCTAGGAGTCCAAACTGGGGAGGTCTTTGAGAGGCTAATATAAAATCTTTAAAATATCTTTTTAAGTGTGTTGCAGAGGTAAGTGAGTGAATATTAAAGTCGAACTGTTAAGCTACACGAGGGATTTTGGCGATGGACCTCGTAATTTTGAACCATGCTCAAGTGACGAGGACGACACCTGAACTGGCACCCTCTTCTCCTAACTACCACACCGTTTGAGCTCTTAACAGATTTAATGTGCATCGCTCCCCTATACGGCAGGTCTTTAGAGGCACTGGGCTCAAACTCATGACACACCAGTCACGATTCAATGCCTTGACCACTAGGCTACAGCGGCCACAAGTGCATAGCAGGAAATTCAACATTTAGTAATGAAGAATTATTAACTTTAATAACGCATATCAAAGCAATTTTGAACTCTTGATCCCTTGGTCCGCTTTCATCGGACGTAATGATTTGGAAGTTTTGACCCCAGTGCACTTTTTAATCAGGAGACCAATCACAGCTATAGTCAAACAGTCTCATAAAATGTGAATCAAATTGTTTAAATGTTTATGTTTGGCAAAGAATACCTAAAACAGTTAAAACAAAATCTGGAAAAGATGGAGCCTTTCTTATTAAAATAGTTTGCAACAAAGAACAAAATGGATTATTGATAAAGAAAATCTCAAATTGGGAAATACGGTTTTAACAAGAAAAGAAAATCTTCCTCCTTGTAAATGGTAATTGGGACGTGTTGTAAAAATATACCTGGGAAAGGATAAGAAAGTTAGAGTTGCAGACATTAAAACTAGTAAAGGTATTTACAAAAGGTCTATTAACAGACTGAGTGTACTGCCTATTGAAAATTAAATGTGTGATTATCTATAATATTATAAACTTCGAATTTATGGTATTTCTTTGTGTCATATCAAATTACTAACTACACATTACAATCTTCTTTGTGTTACGTATTCTATTGTTTTGAATTTATGGTATTTCTTGTGTCATGAATCAAATTACTTACTATATATTACAATCTTCTTTGTGTTATGTATTCTATTACTTGTGAACTTAACTAATTCTCCACTGAAATTTAATGTTTATGTTCAATTGTACATTTACTTATATTCATTCATGTTTAAAAATTATTTTATGTTAAGGTACAAAAAATGTTAAGTTCTTACATGCAAACATGGCAAGACCAGATAGGATGCTGACACCTGTGTGTGTGTGAGTACCCTCTACCATCCGTATATAACATTCAGTAGAAGCTGAATGACTGTTGGCAATAACAGACGTGGATAACAACTTCTCTCACTACGAAACCCACAATAACTTTAATTATATTTACCTTTTTTTTTTGTTAAGTTTATATTAAAAAATTAGTCAAAAGACTTGGTCCATTGTATTAATTTATAACTCATGACACTCACAAACAACAATAGTTCATGGTACAGAAAATATGTTAATAAATATAATCCTCTTTCTCTGTATTTATACAACTCTCCTTTTAATTCCTAACCATTATAATTTTATATAGACTAACTAAAATTCCAGAACTAAATAACATTCCAATTTTTTCCCCTTTTTCAAAGATTTCTTTATGGTTGAAACACTGATTTTGTCTTAAGGACAAAAGTCAGACCACCACTTTCACAAAATGTTTTGTCTCATTGTTATTATTATCTTTAAACATGTGCTGAGGAATGTTTACCACCATTAGCTGCATATTGTGGTATTTAGCAATGTTTTTAGATTTGACAAAATTTGTCAATGATATAACTCACAAGTACCCAAAAGTCTTATAAGTATGGTTCCTGTAACTTAGAAATTCATTACATACACTCTGTTAAGTCTTTAATCAACTTAGCATACCTATGAATTTTACAAAGAGGATAAGGAGATGTAGATTTGAACAATGAATAGTTTTTAAGAAAATTGCAAGTGAAAAAAAAAAAGATGAATAGAATTGAAAATAAGTCTGCTTTTAAAATAATGAAAGTGATGAGTATATGTATATTAAAATGTTTATCAACAAAACAAATTACACAAATATATATTATTCTCAGTACAAAAAAAAATCTAATACAAATGAAAGAATATTTTTCATCAAAATTTAGAGTAAAGAAAAATAATTGAGATTTTTAAAAAATCTTACAATTAAAACTAAGAAAACAAAAGATTTTACTTTAAAAAAATTTAGAGAAATGTGTAAGAAATTGGAGAGCAGTTTTGTACTTAATTCTTGAATAAATTAGAACACAAGACAAAAAATTTTAATAAGAAAAGAAATTCCATTCTTTTTCACAACTGTCAAAAAATACAAAATAATTAATCTAAAATCTGCACAGTTAAATTTAGTTTATATTTTACTATATGTAATAATCATAGCCAACATTTTAGCTTCATAGGCAAGATTAATATTACATGCAATAAAATACAGCAGAACCTGTTTTTGTGTGGTAGATAGGGGCCGCACAAAAATAACCACATAAAAATATATATATATATTCGAAAATTTCATAAATTCTTACAAATAACAAATTCGTCAAAATAATACGGAAATTTTTTTTTATGCAATGAAGAGGGACCATATAAAAAAAGTTACACTTAGAAAATAAGCCAAAAATTTACAAAATTTATGAGAAAGTACTTCCACGACAAAATAATTATAATACACATGGAAACATTTTTAAAACATTTAGTTTCGCATTGTATACAAGGAGAAGTTTTCAAAATGCACATGCATAATTCACTACTACTCATTCTAATCCAAAGCTCTTATCTTCTTGTGATGAATTAGTTCAAAATTGTTTTCGTCACTTGAAGATACAACTTCAATTGATTTATTTGTTGACACCATAAAGTATTAGATAAGTTTTTGCAACAAAGGTTGGTTGGTCAGTTGCTTGTAAATGTTACGATAACTAGATATGCGTGATCGAAGCTCTTTTTGAAATTTCATACTCCTTTCGGAATTGGTATCTATTTTAAGAAAATGCTTTCCCAATTTGTTGGAAAGCTGTATCCCCACATATATTTTATCCACTCTCAAAGAATTCGGTTCTTCTTGTCTGTCTACATAATCTATCAAATTATTGATAATGCCACAGTCATTTAAAGTTTCGTCATCAATCAGGCACGGGCTTTGAGAAAAAGCAATGGAATATGCATTGTTGGGACATTGTTTATAACAAATGAAGAGAGCAGCTTGAAGTGTATATATGTACATTGCAGCAGCGTAACGTACACCCCAGGACTCTAGAGGGCCCAAGGCATGACTGAGGTTTTGTATGTACTTACCTAATTTATAAAATATTAAAGGCAAAACCTGACTTTGCAGGGGGCCCCTGACATTTTCTGTTACGCCACTGGTACATTGATAGAAAGCATTCCAGTGGTGCCAAAGCCATTGAAATTCATGTACAGCATAAAAAAAGATCACACAAAAGAAATCCCACAAAAATAAAACTGCGCAAAACAAATCACACAAAAATAAAATCGCATAAAAAGGACCACACAAAAACAGGTTTTCCTGTACTAATAAAACATAACACTTATTTAAAAATAAGCATTTCCTTTTAATCTTTAGATGTTGTTCATCTTACTTCACTATACTATACAAAAGTCATAGATTTTAGAAAGAAAGTTGAGGAATTCAATTACTTGGCTTAATTCAACAGAAGAAAAACAGTATCTTAGTATGTTATAGGTACTGTCGATGAACTTCATCAAATCAAAGAACTCAGCCAAATGCTGTGATATGCAATCAATAGTGGAAAATTATAATAACAATAAAACAATAATAATGCTGGTAACATTTGAAGACATCTTTTGAATTGGCAACATTTTTTTATTTGCCAAAATTGACTGATGGTATAAATGGAGGGAACCCAAAAAACATTTTAGAAAATCAAAAAAATAAATAAAATTTATATTAAAACTATGAAATATACTGTTACATGACCAGATTTCAATCTATTGATATTTTATTGTTATATTACAATATAAATATTTAATATGATCAAAATATTACAAAGCATCTTAAGGGGGGAAAAAGATGCCCATCCATTGTAATAAAAATGATAATTATCAGAAATATATTAATTGAATTAAAAAAGGAAGAAAACAGTAAGAATATTAAGATAAGCAATACTAAGGCTAAGAAATAAGCTCACTAAAATATACAAAGGTTAACGAACGAACGTCCCATATTCTCGCCAGCATGAAACACTGGTTAGCTATCGAACAGATTGTATCCAAGCCAGCGTGTTTCTCCCTCCCAGGCCAAACAGCTTGGATACGAGCCAAGCACATAGAACATTTTGTAAGCTCAGATTTTTGGCAATAGATGGTATTCGATGTCTATAAGATTTGAGTGCATGCAGATCTGACCTTCTACTAGAAATGAGAGAAATATTATTCGCATACATGTGGTTTTTGTTTTATAAACATAAGGGAAACAGAATGTTTCCAAATTGAATACTCTACCACTGCTCTTAAAAAATGAACATGTGGTTTTTGTTTATAGTGAAGATGAGATTCATTTTTGCCAAAGCATTTGATTTGGGTTTGCAGTCTTTTTTTTTTTCTTACTTTTTTTCAAGGTTGACTTTTACAAATACTTAAGATAAAATGTTTAAAAACTTGTACTTAAACAGAATGTGACTGAAGCAAATATAAAGTATGTTAATACGAAATATATAAATCATATGCCGTTCGTATAATATACAGAATAATATTTAACAATGTGTTTATAATTCGGTATTTTTACGGATTTAGGCTTAACTACACAAAACTCTCCTGTCTGTGAGTGACATTCGCCACAGAAACTTCTGTCCCTGGAAGTATGCATGCATTTACGTCCTTCATCCCAAAAGGGTTAAGAACACTTTCTAAAAAAACAGCACATATTTTTAAAATATATGCATATTATTTTGTTCAATATGTGTTTGTGTATGCATACATAAATGCAAATGCTTTATATAATCAGTTTACTTAAATAAATGTATAGTCGAAACTGATAAAAAGAATTTGATAGAAATACTAAAAGATAATAAATGAGCGAAACATATCTATATTAAAACTACATATCGATATTCAGAAATAAGTATAAAATCCAAAATAAAAACTTTTAAATATTGACTAATAAATAATAATCTTACCTTATTATTAGGAGAATATTCTAACTTGGGACACTCCCAAGTTGAACAACCAGTTAATGTATTAAAATAATATACTCGATCAGGATATTTCTTCGAAACTTTAACAATCCATCCTTCAGGTAAAGAGCCTTTAGGTTCAGACCCTTCCATTCTGAATTTTAAAAAAAAAATTTTAATTCTAAGAATGTATAAATATTTAACAATGATTTTTTTATAACTACCACATTGTTTAAAATTCAATAAGATATAATTACATTAGCATTAAGGTGGACAGTCAGATCTTATTTTAGTGCATTCCTTTCTATAACACAAACTTGGCAAATTATTATTGTCAAAGACAGATGTCTAATAAAAAAATGTACTTGTGTATTATCGCAACATATTGGCAACATCA
>BMAV01001287.1:73484-92310 GCA_019973955.1 Trichonephila inaurata madagascariensis | reverse complement strand
TTTTGGTATACTTCCCCGTTAAAGTTAAAGATCCCAATGGAATCGATTCCCGACCGGTCATTATAAAGGCGAGGCTCAGCCACCAGAACTTCTCACTCTCCCCAAAGCAGTATGTCTCCTCTACCCTTTTTTCGCCCACGCCAACGTATTTCATCATGGTGGAAAAACCCTACCCCGGTCGAATTGTCCATTCCCAGCACCGGAGGATGGAAGGACGAAGTGTTTGCATCACGGTGGATCACCCCAAACCTTCTCCCGACCTCCGAGGCCGACCCAAAACAACATCAACAAACGGCTCGTCTGAAAAGCCCCCTCCCGGATCCTCCCCCCTGGAAACCTGTCTCTCTGCGTCGGGGGTTTTTCCCTGGCCGGGAAATCGAGGCCCTCGTCGTCAAGGGATCCGACCAGTAAAACTTTTTTAAAAAGCGGGGACTTTTCACCATAAACCCCCAAAACGCTGCCCCATTTCCGGGATTTGAATGACCGCACCCCCCTGACCACCTCCCGATAAAGGGCAGGGGAATTTTGACATTTCCGGGGTGCCCCGGTGAAAATCTTCATTTGCGCGATACCGACCAAGTGCAGGCTGAAGAAAAACAGACGGCCCATCTGGAAATGGTGAGTGAAAAAAATTTTTACCAAAAAAAGGGGATCGAGTCGACACAAGAGTCGACTTGGTTTTTCTAAAATCCCTTAAGGCCCTTTTTTTTTTCCAAATGCCATCAGCCAAAAGGAATAGTTTCACGTGCTTTACCCAGGTAAAAAAGGCCATTAGCAGGCACCCTTTAAATCACCCCATACCAAAAACAAATTTTTAAAAATTCAAAACTGTTTAATAATATTAAGCGTCTAGGAGAATTCCCCCAGACCCCAAAAACCCCCAAATTTTTAAATTTCCCATTTTCTTCACATGTGGTGAATGAAACTGCTCTAAATTTTTCTTCTTGTTTTATTTTTTTTAAATTTTTTCCGCACCAACAGGGATTTTTTCCCCTTATTTAAATTTCACGCTAACTTATCAACTTCGGGGGGAACAGAAGCTATCTCATTGCTTTTACAGGTTTTTTTGCCTCTTTCAACCATGGATACAATGAAAAATAATATCAGGACTTTTTCTCCGCCGAAATTGTCAAGACCCCTCCTACGACCGTGACGTCATCCTTGTGCCTCTTCAAATCAACCAATCCGATTGCTTCCTACCATCATGCAAATACTGTACTCCAGTCAGGACTATCCACCTTCCCTAACTATATTTTTCAGATAGGGGATGGAGGATCTTTCAGATCCATTTCCCCACGACGTTAAGCGTAAGCGTAAGCCTTAAATCAGTCATATTGTCATGGAGCATGCTAAATGTTTTTCGTCAAGACTGTCAGGATTTAAAGTGATTCATATTCTCAGATTCTGGCAGTCTTATCGATAAATGTTTTTGGCCAAAATCTTCAAATCCGAAAATTGGGGGATCGAGTCGACTCGGTCCCCCATTTTTTCGGGTCCATGTATACACCAAGATTGGAATGCATCAATTATAAATGAGATTTACCTGTTGATAATGGTCGTCGGTTTTTCACACCGAGAATGGAGGGCTTGTCTGGTTGAGGTGGCTTGTTCCTTGCTTTTCACACCAAGATTGGAGGGCTTGTTGAGTTGGCATCCCCCGTTTTTCTCACCAAGTTGCATACATTTCATTTGATATGTCACGAATTTCATTTGTCGATAGTCCCTTCCAGATTCCTACATTTCATTTGTGGATGACCCCGATCTAAATCGTCTCTTTGGGATGGAATGAAAAATTTTTCTCTCGCCCCGTGAAAAAATATTTTTGGGAGAAATCTGAAAAAATTTGTTTGTTCATTAGTTTCAAATGAGATGGTTTTCAATTCAAAAAAGGTCGTTTTCCATTTCCAATCATTTTTTAAAAGGGTCACGGTGCTCAGCTATTTTTCTACCGACTGTAATCCATTTGTGATAACAGATACATTTTTATATGAATTAGCTTTAAATGAAGAGGAAAAACTAGTTTCGCTTTATATTAATCGAGATTTAATTTCAAAACATTCAGAAGAGTAAACTAATTCATTTTGAATTAAAATTAGAGGTGATTATCTCATAACAGCCAAAAAAAAAGCCTTTAAAATATTGTTATAATTTTCTACATCTTATTTGCGTGAATTCGGATTTTCAGCATTAACAAGTATAAAAATGAATAATAGATCGGGACTTTTAAATGTAAATGACGAAATGAGAGTGGCATTATCATTTTTACTATCAAATACAGAAGGTCGTTCGCACTTTATGGAAACAATTTTGTAATTCATTTTCTCGTTTGCATTTTCAGATAAAACTTAAGAAACTTCAGAACAATCGTCTTCTGCTTTCTCTTGATTGGAAGGTAAAATAAAAGAGTTATTTTAAAAATTTATCCTTAAATTAACAGATGACTCCAAGAGTACGCAACTATACATTCAGAGGAGAAATATTCATATCAACACATTTCAAAAATGTGTAAAAATTTCGGTTATTGCATTTCAATAAAAGGTATTTATAATATATTAAATTTGAAAAGGAAAAAACCTCTAGCTTAAAGTAAAAATGAAAACATGTCTCCGTTCAAACTCGGACAACTATTAAGGTATCCGACTACGTTCGGAACCGTGAATTTTCAAAAGCGTATAAATGGATAATATTTATGATATTTAGTGTCAGTTAGATTATAAAATGTATATAAAATTGTTTTACGAATAGTATTACAATAAAAAATTATTTAAGTACAATATTTTGACAAAAAATGAACATAGAATGACCAATTTTCAAATTATTCTACTTTTGTAAAAAATGCTTCTATTATATAATGTGAGAGAGTGAGTGAATATTAACGTCGCGCTGTGTTCAGCTACACGAAGGCTTTTGGCGACGGTCCACGTAATTTTGAACCATGGTCAAGTGACGTGGACGACACCATAGCTGGCACCCCCTCTCCTAGCTACCACACCAACGGGAACCATATATTGAAAGGACATTGGTAAAGTTGAGCTTCAAATGGATCTAGCCTCTAATCACACGTTTAAGTTAGCTGCCGCTTATTTAGCAAAGAAAAAAACAGAAATACGAATAAAGTGTATCCCATTTGATGAAATACGTGTAAAATAATCCTATGCTTCTCCAGTGAACTTTTGTGTCTTCGGTTTGTTAAAATGAGCCTTAGGAAAACGGCATCCAAGAACAAATTTTTGGAAAACGGTTCAAGAGGAATGGAGTAAAATTTGCATGGCAGCACTAACAAAAAGTTTGCTTTCATGAAAAATTAAAGCTAAAGTTATTGTCAAACATCATGGCTATCAGATAGAAGTGAGTGAGTGAGTGAATATCAAATGCCGTGGACGACACCTGAGCTGGCCCCTCTCCTAACTACCACACCACACCAACGAGAGGACATTTCAGCTCTCGGCAGATTTAACGTGCATCGCTGCCCTACACGGCAGGTCTTTAGTGGTACTGGGCTCGAACTCATGACATGCCTGCCATCATCCGATACCTTGACCACTGGGCTGCCGCAGCCCTTATATCAGATAGAAGAATGTTGCCACAAAAAAATACGGTATTTATTGATAAAAATTAACTATCAAAATCATTTTGATACAGTACGAACGACCTTCTGTACAAGTAAAATTATGAAAAATCATCAAGCTCAAATTTCACATTAAATGTATTCTTATAATTAACTTGTCATTAATTACTCAATAAACGTTTTATTGTTTTTGTCATACATATTATTTTATTTAATAGTGAAAATTATTATCATAAACTATTTTACATTGTGTAATAAAAAAATTCTATTAAACTTACTTTATTGTTAATGTGCTGCTAAATTTTGAAATCGTTAAAAGTGTACCGCAACAGGGCCGTCTCTAGTAGTTTTGCTGCACCGGACAAAAATGAAAATACTGTGCCCCTCACTCCAAAGCAAAAAATTATATAATTATGTGTATATATATATACACAAATATATTGTGGATTGATGACCTAGAAAATGAACTAGGAATTGGAGAGCACTAACAGGAAGAAGGCTGGCCTGGTTGATTAATTGAATATTAACGTCGCACTGTTCAGCTACACGAGGGCTTTTGGCGACGGACCACGTAATTTTGAACCATGGTCAAGTGACCTGGACGACACCTGAGCTGGCACCCCCCTCTCTTAACTACCACACCACACCAACGGGAGGACGTTTCACCTCTCGACAGATTTAACGTGCATTGCTGCCCTGCACGGCGGGTCTTTAGTGGTACTGGGTTCGAACTCGTGACAAGGCAAGCCACGATCCGATACCTATACCACTCGGCTACCGCGGCCACCAAGGCTGGCCTGGAAAAGGCTTCTTGAGAAGGCCAAGGCCCACCCTGGGCTGTCGTGCCACCGAGGAAGAATATATATATATATATTGTCCTAAAAATACAAAATAACTCCGAAATTAAGCACATAATTACCCGTTATGATTCACTGGCGTAGCTAGTTTTGAGTGGGCCCTGTATCCAAATTCTTTGGGGACTTTTGAGAGAGGGTTTTACATGTTTTGCTTACACATTTTGTGAGGCCCCTGAAACTTGGGGGACCCCATATCATTGATGTGGTGATAGCTACGCCCCTGTTATGATTTCAAACGAGTAAAATGTAAGAGAAGAAATATCCCATTTCAGCTGGCCACTTTCTTCGAAAAAGAGTCTACTGATAGCAGGGATCACAAGCGTTTTTATTTTAACTTATAGTAACTACACTCTGTGAAGACTAAAATGAAACATCTCCTGTGGCTCTCTATTTAGTAAGAACTCTTACTACTCTTGTCCCCTTTTGAATAGGTGGCGCCGGAAATCTTATGGGTGAAAGGAATGTTTGTTGTGACCCCACTCCTGGATGGAGTGAAAGTTACTAGAGTGAAAGATGTGTAAACATATCAAATTTCATGATTTAACGTATATTCCTACCTCGAACCCTTTAATCTTCAATGTGAAAGAAAACTGACATTAAACATACAGTGTACAAAATAAGGAAATAAGATGCGTTAAATGAAATACCAAATTCTTACCCAATAATATTTCAGAAAATGTATCAAATTTTTTATAATATAAAAATTGTTTTCCAAATTTTATCCAAATGCCGCCCTTAAAATTTCTTCGTCCTGACAGGGGTCGGTTTGTTCAGCCCCAGAGCCGCCCCTGACCGCAACAACAACAACAAACAAACAAAAGGTTGAAAATTACTGTTCTATATATTCAGAAGTCTTCATCAAAAGGAAAAGAAGATGTGACAAAATAGGTGTAAATATCTTTGCTCTACCCTAATCTCAAAGGTGAAAGGTGAAAAAAAAATTAACAAAACGAGTCTGCCTACATCAAGAAAAACGAGTTGGAAAGTACCTTCCCAATTTTAGAAG
The DNA here is from genome assembly GCA_019973955.1 of Trichonephila inaurata madagascariensis. Taxonomy (NCBI): domain Eukaryota; kingdom Metazoa; phylum Arthropoda; class Arachnida; order Araneae; family Nephilidae; genus Trichonephila; species Trichonephila inaurata. The sequence continues at coordinate 86,879 of BMAV01001287.1, read as the reverse complement.
TCACAATGAGAATTTACATGACATACTGTGACTAACTGAGTTTGAGGTTTGAGAATATTAACGTCGCACTGTTCAGCTACACGAGGGCTTTTGGCGACGGACCACGTAATTTTGAACCATGGTCAAGGACGTGGACGACATTGAGCTGGCACCCCTCTAACACCACACCACACCAACGGGAGACGTTTCAGTCTCGACAGATTTAACGTGCATCGCTGCCTACACGGTGGGTCTTCAGTGGTATTCTCGAACATGGACATGCCTCCATGGTCCGATACCTTAACCACTGGGCTACTACGCAGCCTGTGACTAACTGAAGAGTGGAGAGAAGCTTTTCTCTATGCTCCGCTTTTTTCTTTTTTGTGTGTGCGTTATTCTAGTTCTAAAACTGAGCATATGGAATTAGCTCTGAGGGGTGAATATTTATTTTTTTATAATAATTTAAAAGGTAAAGTTTTATGAAATATTGATTTTTTATTTGTTTTATATTCTATTTATTCATTATGAAAGCATAATGTTTAATTGTTTTACGTTTTTACAATTTCTTATGGTAAGTATATAGTTTTAAATAAGCTAATTAACATTCCATAAAAGTCTGAGTGAGTGAATTTGAACGTCGCACTGTTCAGCTATACGAGGGCTTGTGGTGACGGACCTCATAATTTTGAACCATGGTCAAGTGACGAGGACGACACCTGAGCTGGCACTTCCTTCTCCTAACTACCACACCACAGGAGGATGTTTGAACTCTCGACAGGATTAACGTGCATCGCTCCCCTACACGGCGGGTTTTTAGTGGTACTGGGTTCGAGCTCACACATGCCTGCCATGATCCGACACCTTAACCACTGGGCTACCGCAGCCCCCATAAGAGTTTGAGACTATTCGATAAATATTATATCATGCTATATTCATGGAATAAAAACTTCAAACTGATATTTCTCCATATTGAGTTTTTGATCATATACTATCATTCAAAACCCTAAGGCTATTTTGATAATTGAAGTAAGAATGCGAAATTTTTTATAAAAGTTCTAAAATGTATGTTTTATAAAATTGTGCATGGAGTTATCTCCAAGATACGTAGTAATTTTTTTAAAAAAATTTCAAAATAAAAAAAAAATTAAGACAATTATAAAAATAAAAATAAAAATGGAAGCCCTCGTGTAGTTGAACAGTGCGACGTGAATATTCACTCACTCACTCACTGGTATTTATATCTTAAAAGATTCGATTTCTTTTCATTTTGTTTATACTAGTCATTTTAATATTATTTCTTTTCATCCTTCATATTGTAAAAGTCATTTTGATGACAAGTAATTTTCATCACCAATTTTGTTAATTTTACTTACAATATTCTTGTGATATACAAAGAAAGCAATAGTTTGTTTTTCTGTATATAATTTCCAAACTTTAAAATTTCAGATTTCCTTTGCATTGCGCTGATTCACCGATTTAAAATAGTCCTGTAGGTCTTTTTTGGGAAGAAATTCTTGATTGTATGTATTGCATTTTAAGTGTTTGATTGAAATTTGCCTTTTCCCCCTTGCTTTAAGCTCCAGTCTTAAACGATGATGTGTTTGACGCCGAAAAAAGATTGTATAGCTTCTAACACACTTACAGAAACTACAGAATTATATATATCTTGAATTGCATTGTGCAAGATAGAGACAGAATCCTGAGGGGAAAAGTCCGATCAGAATTTAATTGGATTGATTATATAAGTTATTCAAAAAGAAAAGAATGCAAACTATAAAAAACATTTTCGCATTTGTTTGCCCACACATTTTAGAGATTTTTCTTTTAGCAGTTTTAATAATTAAGAAAGTTAGTTTATAGTAATTAGAATGTTAGTCTTATATATAGAATTAAGAATTAATTTAATAATGTCTAACAAACAGAATTAATTATTTAAGAACAAATTTAACTTACCAGATGCAAAACATTATAAAAAAAATTAAGCATATTCAATTTTTCATCACAGTAATTTCATTAAAATTTTAAAAATAAAATTGAACTGAAATTTTTATTTAGCAAGTTTCAATGCATTAATAGTCGTATTTCAAACAATTTAGATATGATTTGAGAACAATAATGAGAAAATTTAAAATTTGAACACATGCATTCAAAACATTAATTAAATAACTCTACTGCTAAAAGAATCAATCAAAATTAACAATTTGAAAAGCAACAACAAAAACCTATCTTGATTCATCCAAAACTAATGTAAAATTTATTTTTAAAAATATAGAATATGTATTATGTAAAACAATACCAAACTAGTTAATAAAAAATAAAGTTGACGTAAATAATAATCGTCAAATAATGAAAATGAAAGAAAAAATTTCTTATTGATAGCTTAAAAAAACTACAAAAAGTACTTTAGGGCGCCCAATTAAGGCATTACATTATTAAAATTTTTACCCTTTTTTTCCCGGTCCTTCATAACCTCATACTCCTAATGGTTTCAAGTCTCCTGTTGTTAATCCCTTAACGTGAAAAGGTCTATATAAACATGATTCATCGTCCCCTCTCCTCTGGATCCGCTCTGTGGAGGGGCGACATTTACGGATTTTAATAAGCCCCATTATAATCCAAAAGGGGGAGTACTTGGTTGCTTACTAACAAAACTCAGTATTGAAGGGGCTATTCCTTTTGGTGGTATAATCTTTCAGCCCTCCCCTAATGGCCTTTGTGATCGAATGACAGTATTTTTAACAAAACCCAACATTAAAGGGGCTGTTCCTTTTGGTGGTATAATCTTTCAGCCCTCCCCTAAAGGCCTTTGTGATCAAATGACAGAATTTGTAACTGTGCTATTCAAAAACGAAATTAGTACAAATCTATGCATTATTTGGAATAATATAAAACAATTCCCAATCGATTGTGATTTTTAATAGCATAAAAATATACGTATAATAAAGGAGAATTACGATTCTTTTAAGAGGAGTCGGAAACCTCTATATCGACAATGTTAAATTGGCTGTTTTCTATGTACCTTTTCTCAAAATATGTTATATGTACATGCTTGAAATTTTCATACAATTAAAGTACATTTTTATTATCCCTAAATGAGCTTTTATCTAATTTAAATTTTTTTTCATAATTTATAAAAAATTTTATCAAACATAGTGAAATTTGACCTACTCTTTTTCACATAAAAAATTTGTAAAGAATAAATTTTTGAGTTTTTTACAAAAGGCTTATTTCAGTAAATAATAGCCATCATTATGAACATGTCACAAGAAACTTACATACCTGTGAACATTATTTTCCCAGAAAAGATACATCGAACATCAAAAATTTACATTTTGAGATAAATGAGAACACACTTTATAATGTATAATTACTTTTTTATTAAAACGTTCCTCTCTCCCTGTACTCCAAATGATCAACATTTTTTTTAATCTCATCATCCTCTCTTCCTTTTAAGTCTTTTTTCTTTTCTAACTTCCTTTATTTTTTGTAAACATGAGTATTTAGCCTTTAACAGACTCTGTTTGTCGAGGCGCTCCATTGCCTGTACCGTGTAATCACCAGGCTCAATATTAAATTTTCTCAAAATTTCTGGTTTTGATACATTTCCCATAATAAATGATGTTCCTCATATGTACCAAGTAAAATACTTATTTGAACAAATATTTTCTTCGTAATGAAACCATAATAGGTTGTTTACACTTTTATTGGAATTTGTGTACTTCCATGTAAACACTTTTAGCAATTCTGGGTTAAATTTTTGATTTCCATCATTATTTAACTTTTAAGCAAAAACAAAACTTTTGCTTACTTTTTCGCGCGCCATTTAAAGAGCGCGGGCCAGTTTCAACGATTATTTTAAAACAAGTTTTTTAAAGGGGTTCTAATTCTTTAGAGGTTAAAGTAAGGTATTTTAGAAAGTTAAAATCTTACAATTTATGTAAAATCTTCAAAATTGTATTAAATTTTAGGTTTCCAACACCCCTTAACTGAAATAATAAAAGCAACTTAGTGATTGAAATTTTTGCGACTGTAGAGGAATTTTAATTTTTTTAAATTTCTATAGATTAGCGAATTAACTAGGCCACCGGGGCCCTTTTTAACTGCCGGTCGTGGTCCATTGCTCTAGAAATTATTATTTATGAAATTCTTTTGTTAAGAAATCAAATATATTAATTTGGTTTTTTCTTGATGGCGATGGTGCGAATTGTTTTTACCGATTAGTGATAATAGCAACATGGAGTAGCGACCATTTTTGAATGGATTTTTAACTATCTTTATATCGCAAATGAAAAATATTCGAAGAAAACAAGTTGTTTTTAAGATGATTAGGCAAGTTGACTATTTTGTAGTGAAAACAACAAGAATCAGTAATTGTTTTGATTTGTTTATGAAAGTGTTGTATTTAAAAGTACCAATAAACAGGAATCGTTAGTGACACTTTTCCTCGAAGATCTCTTTTCAAGAGTGATAAATAGTTTTCTTGAAAAATTTTTTCTACAGCAAAAGTTTTTGACAGTGGTAATGTGTCAAGCGGTAACAAAGGCAGCCCTATGAAATTTTTAATTATTGTAAGTATGAAAACCGTTTACTGATGCAGAAACTGTGAAGGAGTGATTCTTAAATGCTTCCAATTTTGAAAATTCAGTGACAAAAAATTAAAAAATAGTAGTTTTAATATTTTAATCAATTTTCCACGTTTTAAATTTTCTGTTATCTTGGTCTTAAAGCATTTCCCCCCCATTAATCTTCATGTTGCGGCTCGCTTGAAATAGGTAACATATGTGTGCGACACGGGAGAAAAAACGGTTGAGTATTCCAGGTGTAGACCAACAAAGGCTGTCAAACCCCCTTTGTAGTGGACTCAATATTTAAGCACCGTTGAAATTGTGAATTGTTGTGGAAAGAATGAATGAACCTCTGTACATACTGGAAAATGAAGATTTTGTAGGGTTGCCAGCCAAATAATAATATTCGGATACTATAACAAAAGTATATCCTCCCTCCTCTTTTCTATAGAACTCGATTGTTGTGGAGGGTGAGTAGGACGAAACCTATGATGTGGAAAATTGAGACCTTGTAGGGTTTCTTGACCAAATTATTCTCACTCCAATGCTGGTGCAACAAAAAGATATTTTCCCCTTTTCTCGGAAAACTCAATTGTTGGGGAAAGGACGAATGACGCTCCCTTCATGAGGTAAAATGGAATTTTAGGGTTTTCCCAAACACACACACACACAAAAGAATTTACACAAAAAAAAAAATCAAAACAAGTAAGAACTTGATTTTAGTGCTTTTTTTATGGTTTTAATGATTTTTTGGTTGTAATAGCTATTTTTCATATTTTTCTAAAAATTTTTCACAATTACAAGACCCTGGGAATTGTATTTTGTTTTTTTTTTTTAATTTTTAAACCTTTTTCCAAATTAACGAGTTTTAAATTTTTGTTTCGATTATAAGTGATATTTTTAAATTTCCCCTTTCTAATAATAAATTTAAAATTTTTTTTTTTTATTTCTGGGGTTTTTAACCAAAATATGCTTTCAAGAATTTATTATTCGGTGAAAAAAATTTTATATCATTGTTTAAATTTTTTTGAAATTTTAATTTCAGAAATTATTGTAGCAATTTTTTTTCCTCGAAGTATTAAAGGATTTCAGATTCCTTTAAAAATTATTTTGAAAGGAAAATTTTTCCCCTCAAAATTTTCCCGTTGTTTTAAAAATTAATGATGAAAAAAAATTGTGAATGATTTTTCGAACGATTAAAAGTTGAATCTTGATAATTTGTATGGCTTATAATAACATTCGTATTGTAGCTTTACGTCAAAGTACATTATTGGGTTCAAAACAAAGTTATTGTACGGAGGGGGGTGCGATGAAAATTATGATGAAAAATTGGGTTGCAAATCTTGAAAGTTTGAGAATCACTGATCTGACACCAACAAAATGAAAATTTATCTTCCAGTCTGATAGAAAATTTAAATTAGTGGGTCATTTGCATTTGTTTCTTGCTTGAAAGTAATTGAATATTTAGATAAAGTTTCGTACTGCGCGTGACCCGAATTGTTCCTCTAAAAAAGGATCTGTAATTTGGGTTCAAACAATTTAAAAATTTTGTTATATGAGAAAGAAAAAGTTGACTTGGGTTTTTAATTTTCTTCCAAAAGCAGGAAATCAATCGATAAGCATTTGTTGGTATCCGACTACGTTCGAACCGTGATTTTCAAAAGCTATAAATGGATAATATTGAGATTAGAAAAAGTATATAAAATTGTTTAAGGATAGTATTACAATAAAAATTATTAAGTACAATATTTTGCAAAAATGAAATAGAATGACCCATTTTCAGAATTTCTCCTTTTGTAAAAAAAAGCTTTATTTATTTAAAATTTTGTCGGACCCCTGTACAGAAACTCAACTAAATTTTTAAATATATAACTTAGAAGTGGTTTATCCATGTTTTATGACAACAGAGGGGAGAAATTTTAAGAAAAAAATGCCGATAGTTATTTCAATTGGTTGTAACTGAAAATAATGTGAATTTTTCAAAAAAAATAGTTCAAACTCTCTGGAGAAATCTTTATATAAGCACACACACACGCGCACACACACAAAATATTATTATTTTAGAAGCATTTTTATAAAAGGAGAACATTTTGAAAAAAGGTTATTCTAAGTTCATTTTTTGCCAAAATATTGTATTCAAATAAATATTTTTGTCAAAATGTCCTTAAAACATTTTTATACATGTATTATAATCTAAGTAACGCTAAATATCATGAAAATTATCCATTTATGCGCTTTTTTGTAATCACGGTTCCGAACGTAATCGGATACCTTAACATGGATATTCAGCAGAATTTTTCCTAATTTTTGAGATTTTTTTAGCATCAAAAAATGATTGAAGATGACTTGATAATGATGAATTTGAAGAATGCTGAATGATCGTAGGGACAACTTTTCCTTTAACCTTAATTACTCCACTCGTAGTTCCATAGGAGTATGGAATATTTCTTTTAAATGTGGTTTAAATATCAGTTTCAAAATGGAAACAATACGAACGTGTTTCTTAAAATTTGAAAATTTTTTATAGCATGTTATTCTGTTAAATGATCCATGACACTGGCGCGCATATTCACACACATCAAATGCTTTATTTTTGCAGTACTGCTCATTTATAATTTTTACCATCACGAGGAAATGGCATACAGATATATCAGAGTGAAAAAGCAATATATTTTGAGAAACGTAATTTTTATCAAAACGTTTGATCTTTGACCCCATTTCACATTTATGCTTCGCTTTGTCTCGTAGGCGGATATTTAAATTGCTTTATTTTGCCATGATAATAGACAAAAATTTAATGTTTCTGCAAAATGCTTCATCTAATAAATCACAAGGTTTTCCCTGTTCTTGATAAGTTTTTCAATTCCTACACTATTAGCTCGCACTGTCTATATATTTATTTATTTATATATTTGTATACTTATATTTATCTTGCTGGAATTTTCAATCATTAATAAAATACATTTTAAAGCTCTGAATTGAGCTGAAATTTTATATACAGGATCATTTTGGATGACAATACAATAATTTAAATATAATTAATAAAAATTAATTGATTAAAACTAATTATTTAAAGAATTACAAATACAGCCACGTTGGCGACTTGTGTCAAAACTTGAAAAGGTTTTTTTTCTCACGTGTTAAAGCATTCAGTTGGACTGAAATTAAAAGGACAATACGATACTTTAATGATAATTAAAAAAACTAATTACCACTTAATGTTGTGATTCTGTCCTATGTATATACATATTTATATTAATTGTAACTATTTAATAAAAAGTAGATAAAATAAAATTTTTCGTTGTTGATCTAAGTAGGAATTGACTTAAAAACTATTTTTTAATATTACTTGTTAATTTTAGACAAAAAATTAAAAACTTCTCAAGAACAAGAAAAATCTTGTCATTTATCAGATGACTGGTAATGCACAGGATAGTTTTTGATCAAATTTTAACTCTTATTTATCAAAAACTATCCTGTGGATTGCTAATGAACCTTGCTGTAGTACGGTAGATCACAACATCTCGTTTCCACGTCTAAAGTTAGCATCAGATGTAGTCCTCATCACTTGACTGAGGTTCAAAATTAGCCCTCTTGTTGTTTAATAGTGCGACGCTAATGAACTCTCACTCACTAAAGCTTGCATTTACCGAAATTAACGATCAGGCATTAATTATATTTAGGCGAATATGGCTCACAATGCCCAATGCAAGAGCGCCTTGCAAAATCGTGTATCTTGAACAAAGATTTAGTTAACTGTAATCATTACAACAAACTGCTTTAAAGTTTTTGAAGATGTCTACACCGAGTTTCTTTCAGTTAGTGTACCCGGCGTAACAGGTTCTTACTTTCACTGAAAATCTTTAGTTACAGTAAGATTAACATATAAAACTTGCTCCGAATCAGTTTTATCACTGTTTTCATTGCAAGTGATTAAAAAAATAAGAGTCTTCGTTTTGCATAATATTACAAAGTTGTTGTTTTATATTCTCAGCTAATTCGTGCTGTTGATCTATTGCAGTTCTTGAAAGAACCAACTATTTGTATTTATTAACTTTTTCTGAGCAAATATTGCCATTACTCCGATAATACATTCCTTTATGAATTCTAAATTTCTAAATTTTTTTTTTTTTTTTGCTTATGTGTCAAATTGAGTTTATTTATATTCATATTTTTTAAAACAGTTAAAATCGTATTGTACAACAAACACACCATTTTATCTTCTACAGAGAAGTCAAGAGAATGTAATTCCCACATTCTGCATTAAGTGTTCTATTTTCACAATTCCTACTATTAGTTCACTCTCTTCCTAATATATATATATATATATAAATAAATAAAAATATATATAAATATATATATATATATATAGATAAAATATATATAAAATATATAAATTTAGCGACAGCTTTAGAAAAAATAATAGGTCTCCAGTTTAGTCCAAAGACTTTTTTGTATCTACATTTGTTGTGTCTGGTGAATTCCAATTTCTTCCTACCTTAGCACTGTAGGTTCTAGTACTTATTCACTGTTATTTTATATTACTATATATATATTGTTCAAGTTTTCAATCGTTAATAAAATACTTTCTATTCATCCATTCAAGTTGAAATACATTTTCTTAAACTTGTAGTGGATGACACTTGATGTTAATACAGTTTTTTCAAATATTAATTTAATCCATTAATTAATTTTAAAAATGAATAAATAGTAACAAACAAAAATAATAATCCAGCAGCATATAAAGAAAGGAAAAACATTCGATGTGTCTCCGTAGTTCAATGGATAGCTTGTTGGACTTCTAATCTAAAGGTCATGGGTTCGAATCCCACCTGGTATGGCCTAATTTTTGAGAATGTGATTTATTTTTACTATACTATTTTATTAGAATAATTAAATTTAATTGATGAATAAATAGTAACAAAAAAATAAATAAATAAAAAATAGTTCAAGAGCATATGTAGAAAAAAATGGAAAATTGCAAGAAAAATGGCTTTCTATTTTGTCACTTAATATTGTGATTCTGTTATATGTCTATAAATATTTATATTAATTGTAACTATTTAATAAAGAGTAACTAAGATATAATTTTTCTTTGTTGACCTAAATAGGAATTGATTTAATTTTTTTTTGTACATTACTTGTTTTTATTTAATTTTCTTTTACTTCAATTTGATATGAAGAGGGTAAAAACATAATAAATAGTATCTTCAAATTGCGTACATTTGCCAGAAATACAATAACACCTTGCTTTAGTAAAACCATAGAATAAAATTTAAAATTGTATTACTATTAGTATGGTGCAAGTTTGAAGAACAAGTCAATCATGATCTTTTTACGAGCATTAATATTAAGAAAATAGTTCTGTGTAGAGATCAAAGGTAACATATGCCCGGTAGAGTTGCTATTTTGGCACTATGTAATACGCCATCATTTGAAATATACACTTGGTTGTAACCATTACAGTAACTACTGAAAATTACATTTATACTGTTCTTTATTCAATTCTACAAATTTCAAATTATCTTCCAAATATATAAGTGAATATTAATTAATATACCATTTAGTTTCTTTGAAGGCCGCTGAAGTCAATCATGGAGACCTCACGTTTCCCATCTATGGTACATATGAATTATGGTACATGTGGTGCATATGGCTTTATGAATGGTTGAGCTATATTCATTGACTTTTGCCAATTAGTTTTTTGTACTGTGAAATTGAATTAAATAATTGTATAGATTTTAAATTCTGTAAAATGACGGAGCAATGAAATACATCTTTTAAAATCTCAGAATATTTACAGAATTTGCAGGAAAAAACCCCAGCTTTTTTTGATAAATTTTAGATAGTTTGATTTTTTTGTATCCCATTAAGCTTAAGATTTTTGAATAAATAGAGCAATGCCTTTTTTTATATATAAACTACGTCTACGTTGATCGCAAATTTAAGAATTCCTGAATAATTATACAATGTGTAAAGTATTTTTTTGAAAATGTTTCGAAATAACGCATTTCTATCAACGAAATAGGAAACAAATATCAGAACAAACGCTGTAAATGAATTTTCGAAGAACATTCAAAAATTTCTATTCTTTTTTTTATCAACCTCAATTCAAATTTGAAATGCAATTAACAATATTTCTTCTTTTTTAATTAGTTTTTGAAGAAAAGATTGTGTGGAGACAATAGAAAATTATTCTATTGTATTTAGGGATTGCAATATCGGGCCAAAAGTTCAATACCGGTATTTCTTAGATCTTAATACCGGGAGAGCGATTTTATTACTGGAAGAAGAAATTTTAGAAAAAAGAAGTAAACATAGGTGTTTCTTTGTTTTATTTGCCATTTTTATTAGAGAGTGTAAATATCACAAAAAATATAGTTTGTAACGCATAAATTATAAAAATATATAAAGAATCATAAGAAAATTAAAAAGGAAAATCTTATTTATTTAAATCACAAAAAAGTAAATATCACTATACACTCTGTGGTACTATTACAAATTTTTGAAATGTGATCTTAAAAAACATAATGCATCCATTGTACTATATGATATGCAACAACAATGTGAATAAAAAACTCACTAATTAAAAAAATATCAAATCATTACGCATTTTCTTCACAACTACAACCTTGTTTTCACACACATACGATTATAAGATTACAAATTCTGAGCGCGTTTGCAGTATCACTCTGAGCTGTAATAGGATAGTTTTGGTCCACCTCCTTGTATGATTCACATAATTTATCAATTATCTTGATTGTATGATGATACTTTATATTCAGTCTGATTAATTTCGCCCATTAAGGACTGATAAAAACAAAAACGTATACGTTTTTGCTACGTTGGGATCCCTGAACATGTAGTGGAAACGATTTAAAAAATTTCTAGTAAATACCGAAAAGAAGGCATTTAAACTTGTGAATACCGGTATTACAAAATTGTACACATGGCTCACAAACTACCGGTATTTGATATCCCGGTATATACGTATTGCAATCCTTAATTGTATTCTACCTAAATCAGTCATAGCATTTCAAACAATAAATAATTTAGATAGTAAACAAATTATGCAGCATTACTATTAGAATCTGTGAACAAGTAGTAGAAAAAGGTACTCTGTGCTCGAAAAATTCAAGCAATTTTTTGAAAAAATACAAATGTATCGGATTCCTATCAACTATTTTTCATAAAAAATATAGAATACTGCTTCAGTTTTTAATAAATACAAAAAAAAAAAAAAAAAAATGCTACGTTTTGATTTTAAATATTAGACACAGCATTACTTATTTTAAAATTATTTTTAAGGCAATTTTCACATAAAATAAAAGTACAATCGGATCTCGATTTACAGAACCCAATTTAATGAATTTCGCCTTTATTTAATGATTTCTTCTTTCTACCAAATTTATGCCCCGAGTTATGACAGTTTTAAAAGTTTAATATCCAATTGGCAGGATTCATTCAGTGCTAGGTTTGATGATTTTCAAGATAATAAATAAATAAAAATGCTGATCTTTTCATACATTTTTTTTCTCCTAATATATCGACGACACGTTTATTGTTATCCACCTAAGCAAGTAATAAAAAAAAATAGTTTTTAGCCCAGTACAACTAAAAACCCGCCGTTTAGAGGTGTGATGCACGTTAAATCTGTCGAGATCTCAGTCTCCCGTTGGTGTGGTAGTTGGGATAGGGGGTGCCAGTTTAGGTGTCATCCTCTCGGCACTTGACCTTGGTTCAAATTTATGAGGTCCGTCGCAAAAGCCCTCATGTAGCTAAACAGCGTGACGTTAATATTCACTCACTTCCATCTTTTCATTTTTTTGTTGTTGGAAAAAAGTAGGAGTGGCACGCATATTTTTTTTTTTTAATCAGATAGTGGCACTTATTTTAAAACAGCTCGACTCCCCTGTTTCAGTTTAATCAATTTGAAAAATACACATTTAATCATGCATACTGTTTTCTATCAAAGTTAATTTATCTTGATCACAAAATTTCTATCCAGTCTGTTTATTTATTTGTCCTTACAACAAAAATGTAATATTGTTATTAATGAGCCACTTATTTGCATTATTTTTTTTTTATATCAAGAGCAAAAAACAACTTTTAATTCATATAAATGTGCTTTTCATGTCATTTTCTTGTAAATAGCAGATATATCATAAATACTTTAACCTTAATGTGAACGTTAATCAAAGTTTTTTTTTTAAAATAACTGGAAGCTTCTCGCCTAATACAGTTAAATACAAAAAATCACTGACCTCTCCGATCAGCCATCCACAGAAGCTCCACTCGATACCAACTCATTTTAACTTTTTATATCTAAATATATTTTCTCTGTCTAACTCAAAAACCTCTGCTGCAATCGGATTAACTAAGCATCACTCCTTCCACGCCAATCACGGAAAAAAAACAATAAATCTGTTCTAAGTAAAGATATTTTTTTCATCAATTTTTAGCATTATTTTATTTATATTTGTTAATTTATTTATATCAAAGTAATATCTCTTTTTACTATTTTCCTTCAGTTAATTTTTTATATTTTAATTATTATTTATTATAAAGGGCAATTTGAAAACTTCCTAATGTCATCCAGATGCCCTGAATGGAAATGAAGGCTTGGAAGAAGTAAATGCTCTCCCACCCCACCAAACAACACAAACCAGATCTTTTTCCTCTCTCCATTTTAATCAAGAACCCATTATTTGATTTAATTTAGCATTCACTCAACTCGACTTTTTTTCCGTCAGATCACAAACCTGTTGATTCATTTTTTGGTTGCTTCTCTTTAATTCTTAAAGTTATTAATATTTAAAGTACTTATAATTGAATAGATTAATTTTTGAAC
>BMAV01001287.1:60779-73374 GCA_019973955.1 Trichonephila inaurata madagascariensis | reverse complement strand
TTTATTTTTCTAACTCTTTCGTTATATAAACTGAACTTTTAAATACGTGAAAAATGCTTCATTATTAAAAGTACATTGCTTTATTTACACAAAAAATTAATAAAATAAGAGTATACGACACATATCAGGATGATCAATATTCAGCTCTAGTAGTTCCAGTGAAATTTAGTTCTAACAACAGTTTTTCTGCACCGTAAATAAATTTATTCATTTAAGCCACTGTGCATGTTAAAATCTAAGTTAAATTTAAATTCTCTAATTTGCAAATAAGGATAAAAAATAAACCTTAGTAAATTTTTTAAGTCACACACACACATAAGGGCTTTGTATAATCGTGTACTAATGTAGATTAATATGAATATGTTTTCCTTTTGTTATTTCAGAATCTGCAAGAAAAATTTGTGTGGAACACTTTCTCTGAATTCAACCAAAATTAAAAGCTTCTCCTAACTATGATGTTTTTAATCCATGCACTTTCAACTATTTTGTCGATACTAATAAAAAGGAAATACTCATCATTTATCAATTTATGCTATTCTAATTTGGACAATTATATGAATAGGTTCTAATATGATTATTTTAACAGGAGATGAAAACACATTAAACCTTATGAAAGTGTTTCCCATCACACAAATTTATTTTAATAATATGCGAACAAATTAACCAAATTTTATTTCATGCATCGTACAATGTTTACAGCATATTTTGAGATGCGAAATAACTTACTAGAATCAGTTTCGTTCACAAGATTTTTGGTATCAACCACGGTGAAAAAAGTACAGAAGATAGAATAGCATTTAAATTGAATTTTACTATTTTGATCCACAATAAGAGCTGTCCCAGAAAATTTAAATGACAGTTTAGAGAGAGGAACCAGAAGGGAAACACTAAAAGTTCTAAAATGTAACTTCTCCGAAGCTCTGAAGAAAAAAATGATTACTCCACGATTCATCCTCGTGTGGATCCTACAGAATCTGCCGCTATTGATTCATTTCGATGTCCGAACCTCTCAGAAAACGAATGCGGGTAAAAACAGTTGTTTCTTCCGACCGGCTATGTTTGATTTTGCTTTTGAAATCCTTCTTCCTTTCTCCCTTTCATTTTCAGTCAGTTCCTTTCGAACAAAATTTAAGGTAAGGGAAACATTGAGTGAAAGTAAAGTTTAATTTTAAATGACTGCTCTGAATATGAATAAAAAGATTTATATATGAAATAAAAATATTGAATTTAAAAATTGCATTTAACATATTTACAAAGTTTAATAATTCAAAATCATTTAATGTTAAATTTAGGCTAATTATATTCCTATTTTTTTGGCAATCATTTCAAAATTAACTTTACTCTCCCTTTGAAATATTGTTCAATTAGTTTATTCTTATTTTGAAAAAAGATCTGTCAGATGTTTTTCTAGAGAGACTCAAAATATTTTTTATAAATTCTATTTTTCATATAAAAATGAGTAATAACACACTTATTATTTAGGAATTCCTATGCATAGTTGCTCAAATTTTTAAGATATGGCGTTGATCTTGAAACAATATGAAACTAAACTTTAATTAATATCTAATTTGTATATATTCATACTAGCTACTTTTCATTTTTAAATTACGAACAATAATTTTTTTTAAAAAATGCATTTTACTTTTATTACGCTAATTATTGCTTTATATTGATTCAGGATTATTAAAAGGCTTTAGATATTATTTAAAAATTAACATCCAAAATGTCCTGAATGAAGACGAAGGCTCAAAAAAACTAAGCGTGCTGCACCACCCAATACCACAAAATTACAAACAAACTTATTGTTCATTTATATATTTCTATGCTTGCCGAGTTTTTTCACTTTCTCTGGCTACTTCTTTGCATTTTGCATATCACGTAGAGCATATTCTTCTTCCAAATTGCGAAAACTCGTAAGCCATTATTAAAAAAAGTAAATAGATAAAATAAAAGTTAATAAAGGAGTAAAATATAATCCTTTTGCTAGTCTTCTCATAGAAAAGCACATTAACTTATTTTGATTTTATTTTGATATAACATATATTCAAAATCAAAATAATTCCTTTTTCAATTCCTACTATTAGTTCACTCTATATATCTTGTTCAAATTTTCCATCGTTAGAAAATAATTTCTGTTCATTCATTCAATTTTAAATACAATTTTTAAAAATGTAGTGGATGACAATTGATGTTAATACAGTTTATTCAAATATTTTTTAATTCCTTAATTAACTTAAAAATAAATAAATAGTAACAAACAAAAAATAATAGTTCAACAGCATATATAGAAAGGAATACTGTTCTTTGTGTCCCTTTAGAGCAATGGTTAGCGCGTAGAACTTCAATCCGAAGGTCATGGGTTCGAATCCCACCTGGGATGGCTTAATTTCTGAGAATGTGATTTCATTTTTACTATCCTGTTTTATTAGAATAATTAAATTTAATGCACGAATGAATAGTAAAAAACAAACAAAATAGTTCAACCCCATATATAGAAAGGAAAATGGAAAATTGTTTTCCATTTTGTCACTTATATAATTCGGTCATATGTATACACATATTTATATTATATAATTGTAACTGTTTGATAAAACAGTAAATCAAATAAAATGTTTCTTTCTTGACTAAAGTAAGAATTGACTTAAGACTTTTTTTATATATATTACTAGTTTTGAATTAATAACAGGATTTTGAAATGAAGACAAAAAGTTACTCTTTTATTTGTTTAAATAAAGCGAAAGTGTGAAATTACGTTGTGTTCTTGTGTATTGAGAGAGAATCGCAAGAAATGTAAATAATATAATCGATTATTCTGTAGAACATCTGTGTAACTGCCCTTAAAAATAACTATTTACGAATGTTTTTTGTTTTGGTTTACCGAGAAAGGGAAGGTATTTTTCTCCTTCAGCATCATTATTCTCATTTAGCAGAGATACTTCTGTAGCTTTACTTTCATTCATTTTTCTTCCAATTCTTCACATTGTATTTATTTACGAAAAGAAAAGATGTGTACATATTTGACTGTCCATGAGTCATTTAACATCATTACATGATGAGATAAATAAGAAAGAATTTTTTTGGCAAATTCTGATTAAAAATAGAAAAATGCAACTAAGAACAAATAAGAGAATTAATTTATTAAATATGATGATAAGATAATGTACTAAAAAATAAAGACCTGGACTTTTCAAGTTAGATTGTTGGGTGTGTAATGTGGCTACTAGTAAAAGATCCTGTAATTTTTAAGTAGCAAATTAGAGATATATAGTTTTTCTTTTTTTTGATAAATAATATCTGACGAGAACAAAAATCAGATATTTTTGTTACAGAATCTATTCCCGTAAATCTAGGGATTTTTTTGAAAATAATATTATAAAAATTTAGACACAGCATTCATTATTTTAAAATTATTTTTAAGACAGTTTTCACATAAAATAAAAGTACACAATTGATACACATTTACCAAACCCATATTTATCGAAATTCTCGTTTTAATGATTTTTTCCTTTTTCCCCAATTAAAAGGAAGACAATCCCTCACTCTACCTATTTAATGAACAATAAACCTGGAATAAATGAATTAATTAAACTGTGTTTTTTTTATTATTATTAGTGTGGATTAGGAAAAATTAGATTTTTCTTCAAATGACACAACCCTTCT
Organism: Trichonephila inaurata madagascariensis; assembly: GCA_019973955.1. Lineage (NCBI taxonomy): Eukaryota > Metazoa > Arthropoda > Arachnida > Araneae > Nephilidae > Trichonephila > Trichonephila inaurata. The sequence continues at coordinate 69,714 of BMAV01001287.1, read as the reverse complement.
TGTCCTGAACAGAAAAAGACTCTTTTCTTGTAAACAGCAAATTTCGACGAGAAACGGTACAGCCCATTATTAGACTTTCAGGTTGCAGATGAGTCATGAGTGTAACCTATCGCTTGAATTTTGAATGCGACAGAAAATTCCTTTCTTATTTCATTCAATGGTACCAGTATTTTTATCAGTTGAAAAAGTGATTTCTGACTGTGGATATATTTTTGTGTGTATTTCCTAGCATAATTTCCAATAAGTAAGTGCAAAAAACTTGTATTTTTTTAAACCACGATATTATGAGTTAACGAATAAAATATTCGGACCCCATGAATTCATTAAATTTATGTCCGACTGTATTTTTTTAAAAGCTCATGTTTTGATATGTTAAGAGCTACCTTGTTGAATTCGTGTGAAAGCGTTAATTTTTTAACGCGACTTATCGAAAAATTAAAAATTTTGAAAAAATAATAAATATTATTATTTTTTTTTTTACAGATTGAATGAAACGCGGTTGTATCAGACAAAAAAGAAAAAGCCATCAAAATTTCAAATACACTTAATTGTGTGTGAATCAGAATAAAAAATTAAAAATTAGAAAATACTCCTTCATTGTTGTGTGTGCACTGGATTTTCAAAGGAAGTACACACATGAGATTTTGGAGTTTCAGGGAGCGTGTTTTAAAATATCTGGTATAGAAAAGAGAGAGAGTCCAGTGAATGTTTGCTACTCGAGAATGTAAATTGGCTTTGGGAGTTAGCTTTTCTTCACATTACTACGGGACATATAAATAATGTGAATTTAAAACTGCAAGGATAAATTGTACTTTTCCTACCTTAATTCATCATATATCTTCTTTTGTGATCAAGCCTTTAAATTTTTTTTCCCTCAATTTTGGAGATAAAAATGAACCCATTTCACATTAATGCAGGAATTATCTACCAAAGTTATACCCCGAGTTATGACAGTTTTATAAGTTTAATATCCATTTTGCAGGATTCATTCAGTGCTAGGTTTGATGATTTTCAAGAATATAAAAAATAAATAAATAAATAAAAATGCTGATCTTATACATTTTTTCCCCCATAATACCTCAGAAAGACGTTTATTGTTATCCATCTGAAATCCAAATCGGAAATATTAACCTACATCATCATACTACAACAAAAATCAAATATACGGAAGTTATTTGAACAGCAATGAATCCAAAATATGTTGAATTTTGAAAAGTTGTAAGAGCTAGCAATCTTCAAACTTCTCGATTTCGCTATCAGATGTCAAATATTGTTTAGTTTTGGATCAACACGTTTTTGAACAAGTACTTTCTGTTATGACCACAATAAAATCAAATTATAGCTCAAATTTTATTGAAATACACCTAAAATAAAAAATTTGTTAGCATCTTCAAAAACGGTAAAAAGTTTGTTAACAATAAAACTTAACATCGTACATTTTTCTTATTTATTACGTTATTTTTGAATTTCCACTACTTTGACTTTTATATATAAAAATGTGTTATTTCAGTAGAAATTCCATAATGAGAGACTAAGTAAAAATTTTTTTTTTCATCTTTTCATTGGCCGCGGTAGCCTAATGCTCGAGGTATCGGATCGTGGCTGGCTTGTCACGAGTTTGATCCCAGTGCCACTAAAGACCCACCGTGTAGGGGTGCGATGCACGTTAAATCTGTCGAGAGCTCAAACTACCTTCCGTGGAGTGGTGTGGTAGTTAGTAGAGGGGGTTCCAATTGAGGTGTCGTCCTCGTCTGTTGACCATGGCTCAAAATTATGAAGTCCGTCGCCAAAAGCCCTCGAGTAGCTGAGCAGTGCGACGTTAATATTCACTCACTTTCATATATATATTGTTGGAAAAGTTAGAAGTGGCACGCTTATTTTTCTTTAATCAGATAGTGGCACTGTTCATAAAAAAGGTTACCCCTGTTTTCGATCAATCAATTTGAAAAACACGCATTTACTCATGCATACCATTTTCTCATGCATTCCATCAAAGTTAATTTATCTTGATCACAATCTTTTTCTATCCAGTCTGTTTATTTATTCTTCTTTACTACAAAAATTGAAATGTTATTAATGAGCTACCTATTTACATTATTTCTTATGTCAAGAGCAAAAAACAATCTTTAATTCATATGAATGTGCTTTTCATGTCATTTTCTTGTAAACAGCAGACATATCATACATACTTTAACCTTAATGTGAACGTTAGTCAAGGTTTTTGTTCGAATAACTGGAAGATTCTCACTTAACTTAAATACAAAAAACTACTGACCTTTGTGATCGCGGCCATCCACATAAGCTCCACTCGATAGCAACTCATTTTAACTTTTTATTCCTAAATATTTTTTCTGCTTAACTAAAACACCTTTTCTGCTACCAGATTAACTAGGCATCACTCCTCGCACCCCATCACGGGAAAAAAATAAATATATCTTTTCTAAGTGAAGATCTTTTATCATCAATTTTTAGCTTTATTTTATTTATATTTGTAAATTTATTTATATCAAAAAGTATTTTCTCTTTTTACTATTTTTTTAGTTAATTTTATGATTTAATTATTATTTATTAAAAAGGGCGATTTGAAAGCTTTCTAATGTGATCCAAATGTCCTAAATGGAAATGAAGACTCGGAAGAACTAAGTGCTCTCCCACCCCACCAAACTACATACTGCAATTCAGATTTTTTTTTTCCTCTCTCGATATAAAATCAACAACCCATTATTTGATTTAATTTAGTATTCATTCAACTCGACTTTTTTCTCCATAAGATCACAAATCTGTTCCTTCGTTTTTTGGTTGCCTCACTTTAATTGTTCTTATATTTATTAATATTTAAAGTACTTTTGATTGAATAGATTAATTTTTGAACGCTTGTATGTATAATACATTCATGAAGTTGATTATTTATATTTGCCTTTCATTTGAAAAGCTCTGATCATTTACTGGAAGTGGGATATTTACCATCACTTCAATAAATAATATTTATTTTTCTAACTCTTTCGTTATATAAACTGAACTTTCAAATACGTGAAAAATGCTTCATTATTAAAAGTACATTGCTTTATTTACACAAAAAATTAATAAAATAAGAGTATGCGACATATCATTATGATCTATATGCAGCCAGTAGTTTCAGAGAAATTTAGTGCTGACAGTTTTTCTGGACCGTAAGGAAATTAAAGATTCATTTAAGCATTTGTGCATATTAAAATCTAAGTTAAATTTAAAGTCTCTAATTTAAAAAAAGAAGATAAAAAAATAAAGCACTTAGTAAATTTTTTTAAGTCAGACACACATAAATGTTTTTTATAATCGTGTATACTAATGTAATTTAATATGAATATGTTTTCCTTTTGTTATTTCAGAATGTGTAAGAAAAATTTGTGTGGAACACTTTCCCTAAATTTAACCACAATCAAAATCTCCTAACTATGTTTTTATTCCATGATCTATCAACTACTTTGTCCATACTAATAAAAACGAAATATACTCATTTTTTATTATATTATGGTATCCTAATTTGGACAATTATATGAATTGGTTCTAATATTTTTATTTTGACAGGGGATGAAAACACATTAAACCTTATGAAAGCATTTCCCATCACACAAATTTATTTTCATAATATACGAACAAATTAACCAAAGTTACTTCATGCAGCGTACAAAGTTTACAGCATTTTTCGAGATGCGAAATCACTTACTAGAGTCAGTTTCTTTCAGAATATTTTTGGTATCAACCACGGTGAAAAAAGTACAGAAAATAGCATAGCATTTAAATTAAATTTTCCGATTACATCCCCAGTCCTAAGAGTTGTCCCAGAAAATTTAAATGACAGTTTAGGAGCCAGAAGATAAACGATAACACAGTTCTACTGTGTAACTTCCCGGAAGCTTTGAGGAGAAAACTGATTACTCTACGGTTCAGTACAGAATCCGCCTTTTTTTATTCATTTCGCCGTGTATGAGGTTCCGATAATCTCAGATAACGAATGCGGCTGGAGAGCGTGGTTTCTACCGACCAGCTTTGTTTGATTTTGCGTTTAAAATCTTTTGTACTGTATCCCTTTCTTCCGCAGTCAGTTCCTACCCAGCAAAATGCAAGATAACAGTAACATCGGGTGAAAGTAAAGTTAAATTTTAAATGACAGCACTGAATATGAATATAAAGATTTATATATGAAATAAAAATATTAAAATTAAAAAATTCCATTCATTTAACATATTTAAAAATTTTAATAATTCAAAATCATTTTATGTTAAAAATTACGCTAATTTTTTGGCAATCATTTCAAAATTAACTCTACTCTGCCCATTGAAATATTGTTCAATTAGTTTATTCTTGTTTTCAAAAAAAATCTGTCAGATTTTTTTCTAGAGACTCAAGATATTTTTTAAATTCTACTTCAAATGAAAATGGGTTATAACGCACTTTTTATTTAAAAATTTATATATATATATATAAAATGTTACATTGATCTTGAAACAATATGGTACTAATCATTAATTAATGTCTAATTTGTACATTCATACTAGCTACATTTCATTTTTAAACTGCGAAAAATAATTGTTTTATAAAAATGTATTTTTATTTTTCACACTAATTATTGCTTTAAATTGATTCAGAATTAAGAAAAGGCATTAAATATTATTTGAAAATTACCATCTAAAATGTCCTGAATAGAGAAGAAGGCTCTAAAGAACTAAGTGTGCATCGCCCTCCCCCTCCCACACACACCACCAAACTACAAACAAACCTATTGTTCATTGATGTATTTCTCTGTTTGTCGAGTTTCTTCACTTTCTGGCTACTTCTTTGCATTTTCAATATCACGCGTAGAGCGTATCCTTCTACAAAAATGGGAAAACCCGTAAGCAAATATTAAACTGAAAATCCTGTAAAAGTTAATCAAGGAGTAAAATAATGCTTTTGCTAGTCTTCTCATAGGAAAACACATTATTTTATTTTAGCTTTATTTTGATATAACGCATATTAAAAATTAAAAGAATTCCTTTTTTAATTCCTACTATTTGTTCACTCACTCCCTATATATATATATATATATACTTTGTTCAAATTTTCAATCGTTAGTAAAATACCTTCTATTCATCTATTCAATTTTAAATACAATTTTTTTAAACTTTTAGTGGATGTCACACTTGATGTGTTAATATAGTTTTTTCAAATCTTAATTCTATAATTAAATTAAAAAATGAATAAATAGTAACAAAAATAATAGTCCAACCACATATATAGAAAGGAATGTTGCTCGTTGTGTCCCGGTAGCGCAATGGTTCGTGCGTTGGACTTCTAATGAGAGATCGTGGGCTCGGATCCCACCTGGGATGGCCTAATTTCTGAGAATGTGATTTCGTTTTTACTATACAATTTTATTATAATAATTAATTTTAATGAATGAATAAATATTAAAAACAAGCAAAATAGTCCAACACCATATATAGAAAGGAAAATGGAAAATCGTTTTCTGTTTTGTCACTTAATTCTTTCACATGTATATTCATATTTATATTTATTGTAACTTTTTTAATAAAAAAGTAACTAAAAAAAAATATTTCTTCGTTGAACGAAATAGGTATTGTTTTAAAAATAATTTTTTTATATTACTTGTATGAGAGTTAATAACAGGAGTAAGAAATGAAGACAAAAAGCTACTCTTATTTGTTTAAATAAAGCAAAGGATTGAAACCACGTTGCGTTCTTGTGTTTTGAGAATGATTTGCAAGAACTGTAAATAATATTATCGATTATTCGGTTCAATGTTTGAAGAACATCTGTGTGTCTGACCCTTAAAAATAACTATTTAATGTTTTTTTGTGTTGGTTTTCCGAGAAGGGGAAGATATGTTTCTCCTTTAGACTTATTAATCTTCTTTAGAAGAGTTACTTCGATAGCTTTACTTTTATTCATTTTTGTTTCATCTCTTCTTTTTGTATTTATTTACGAAAAAAAAAGATGTGTACATATTTGATTGTCCATGAGTTCCACATTGCATGATGAGATAAACAGGAAACGATTCCTTTGGTAAATTCTGAACAAAAATAGATGAATGCAGCTAAGAACAAAAAAGAGAATTAATTTATTAAATATGATTATAAGATGAAGTGCTATATGAAATGTACTAAAAAATAGAGACTTGGACTTTTCAAATTAGATTGTTGGGTGTGTAATGTGGCTACTAGTAAAAGATCCTGTAATTTTTAAGTAGCAAATTAGAGATATATAGTTTTTCTTTTTTGATAAATAATAATATCTGACTAGAACAAAAAGCAGATATTTTTGTTACAGAATCTATTCCCGTAAATCAAGGGATTTTTTTTAAAAATAATATTATAAAAATTTAGACACAGCATTCATTATTTTAAAATTATTTTTAAGACAGTTTTCACACAAAATAAAAGTAAAGTCGGATACCGATTTACGAAACCCCTATTTAACGAATTTCTCGATTTAAGGAATTTTTCATTTTCCCCGACTAAAAGAAGGGCACTCTCCAAACCTCCCTATTTAGTGAACAATAAATTTGGAATAAATGACTTAATTCAACTGTCGAAATTTTTTTTATTAGTTTGGATTATGATTTTATTTTGATACAACGCATATTCAAAATCAAAAGAATTGCTTTTTCAATTTTTACAATTAGATCACTCTCTCCCTATATATATATTTATATCTTGTTCAAATTTTCAATCGTTACTAAAATACTTTCTGTTCGTCCATTCAAGATTAAATACATTTTTTTAAAACTTGTAGTGGATGACACTTGATATTAATACAGTTTTTCAAATATTAATTCATTAATTAAATAAAAAAGGAATAAATAGTAACAAACAAAAATAATAGTGTGGCAGCATATATAGAAAGGAAAATCGTTCGTCCTGTCCCTGCAGCGCAATAGAAAGCTCGTTGGACTTCTAATCTGAAGTTTATAAGTTCGTGGGTTCGGATCCCACCTGTAATGTCCTAATTTCTGAGAATGTGATTTCTTTTTTTACTGCACTTTTTTATTAGAATAATTAAATTTAATTAATGAATAAATAGTAACAAAAAAATTAAAAATAGTTCAACAGCATATGTAGAAAAGATGCAAAAATGCAACTAAATGGCTTTCTATTTTGTCACTTAATATTGTGATTCTCTTATACGTCTGTAAATATTTTTTTTATATTAATTGTAACTATTTATAATAAAGAATAACTAAGATAAAATTTTTATTTGTTAACCTAAATAGGAATTGACTTAATTTTTTTTATATATTACTTGTTTTCATTTAATTTTCTTTTACTTCAATTTGACATGAAGGGGGTAAAAACATAATAAATAATATCTGCAAATTACGTACATTTGCTAGAAATACATAGTAAAACCATAGAATAAAATTTATAATTGTATTATTATTAGTATGATGCAAGTTTGAAGAGGAAGTCAATGATGATCTTTTTACGAGCATTGATATTAAGAAAATAGTTTTCTGTAGAGATCAAAGGTAACATATGTCCGGTTGCGTTGCCATTTTGCACTATGCAATATGCCATCATTTGAAATATACACTTGGTTGTAACCATTACAGTAACTACTGAAAAGTACATTTATACTGTTCTTTATTCAATTTTACAAATTTCAAATTATCTTCCAAATAAATAAGTGAAGGTTAATTAATATACGATTTAGTTTTTTGAAAGCCTTTTAAGTCAATCATGGAGACAGCACGTTTCCCATCTATGGTACAGGTGAACTATGGTACATGTGGTGCATGTGGCTTTATGAATAGTTGAGCTATATTCATTGACTTTTACCAATTAATTTTTTGTACTATGAAATTGAATTAAATAATTGTATAGATTTTAGATTCTATAAAATGAAAGTACAATCAAATATATCTTTTAAAATCTAAAAGAAAATTGCAATTTACGCATTTTTTTATATTCTCAGAAACTGCAAAAAAAAAGACAACTTTTTTTTTTTGATAAATTTTTGACTGTTTACTTTTTTATATCCCACTAAACTCAAGATTTTTAAAACAAGCAGAACTATGCCTTTATAAACTGAGTCCAAGTTGATTTCAAATTTAAGAAAACTTTGCTGAATAATTATACGATGTGTTGAGTATTTTTCTGAAAAAGTTTCGAATAAATGTATTTTTATCTCAATGAAATAGAAAACAAACTTTAGAACAAATGCAGTAAATAAATTTTCGGAGCACATTCAAAAAAAATTTTTTTTTTATTAACGGGAATTTAAATTTAAACTAGAATTAACATTTTCCTCTTTTTAGATTAGTTTTTGAAGAAAAGATTGGGACAATAGAAAATTATTCTATTGTATTTAGGTTTTGCAATATCTGTCCAAAAGTTCAATACCGGTATTAGGTATTTTTTAGATCTTAATGCCGGAATGCAGGTTACGATACCGGAAGAAGAAATTTTAGGAAAAGAAAGAAAACATAGGTGTTGCTTTGTTTTATTTGTCATTTTTATCAGAGAGTAAATATCACAAAAAATAATTTGTAACGCATAAATTATTAAAGTATATGAAGAATCATAAAAAAAGTAAAGGAAAATCTTATTTATTTAAATCACAAAAAAGTCATGTCACTATTCACTCTGTGGTTCTCGAAAAATACAAGCAATTTTTTGAAAAAATACAGTTCATAATAAATAAAAAAAATGTTACGTTTTGATTTTAAACATTAGACACAGCATTACTTATTTTAAAACTATTTTTAAGACAATTTTCACATAAAATAAATGTACAATCGGATCTCGATTTACCGAATCCTATTTAACGACTTTCTCCTTGATTTTATGATTTTTCTTTTCCGCGAATTAAAATAAAGGCCTCATTAACGAACCCTCTACCCCATTTAACGAACAATAAACAACGAATAAACAAATTATTTCAACGCTGTCGAAAA
>BMAV01001287.1:27244-39403 GCA_019973955.1 Trichonephila inaurata madagascariensis | reverse complement strand
TGGAAAGTCTATAAGAAAAGGTTTTTCAAATGTTCTTTTACATTTTAAATGAAATTTTCATTAACTGCGATTGTATTGGAAAATCAATGCCTTCCGTGCTTACATTACCAAGAAAATGCTTTATTCATCCTTTATGAATATTTAAAATTAATGAGACTTGATAGTATCCTTGATATATTTAAGCTCGTTAAATGTTTTTATCTTAAATGTGCGATTCATTTGAGATATTGTTCGTAATAATAAAATACTGAAAGCACTTTTTCAGATTCACTGTCGTTTACACAGAAAGAAAGAAAACCTGTTCGACCCAAAAGGAAACAAATATTTTTCTATAAAGTAACCATTGATTTTAATTCAAATCGATTATTATTTAAATTTTATTTGAAGAAACAAATTTAGTGTAGAATTCGATTAAATAACCTTGATACCTGCATCTCAACGTACAAAATAAATTGTTAGTTCTATTCTGTTTATGCAAAACTAATTATTGATGAACATTGTATTCTTACGGACCTTTTCTAGACCAGTGGTTAGAGATATCACAAAGTACCTTCAAGAGCCGCATCCAAAAGCACGATGGTACATAAGATAAAGTAATTTGCCCGTAACTTTTGAAAATAATTTTTTTCAGACCAGAGATTTGGCACAGATACTCTTCTTCCACAGTAATACGAAATACTAAAATATAAAACAAATATAAAAATGTTGATTTTTTAGTGCATTAAAACCGTAAGGGTCAAGGGTTTTTTGATGACGAAAAATCAACATTTTTCTTCTGTGATTAATCCTATACCATTTGTCAGCATTTTAAAAGGATGATCTATGCCTAAAAAATTTAACTGATTAAAAAATTTTTAACCAGCTAAAAAGACAATTGTTTTCATTGGGCATAAGCTAGAACATTGAAAATTTTTCGAAATAAAAACACAAAAAAAATTAATTTATTAAAAAAATACTAATGAGAGCAGATGAGCAACTATAATTATAATTGAAATTCCTATCATCTATAGATAGTAAGGCACGTGTAAAGTATATGTGCTGAGCATACGACTATACAAACAATAGATATACTTCTTAAAAATTCTTCATTACCAACATTTCGAATAACATTTAAGATTTATTGAACCTCATTTAGAAAGAAAATACGTTACATTTCGCTTTATGAAGAAGATTTTTTTTAAAAATGTGTCACAAGCCTTATAATAAGTTTTAAAGTATTATTGTTTTTAAAATCATACAATATGTGTATTAATTACCTTTCAAATATTTCAGATATTTAGAGGATCGAGTTTGGTGTTTTTAATAATAATAATCACAATTAGATTTAGGAGAAAAAAGAATTCAATGAAGTTTTAAAATGGATCAATGAAGAACATTTAAAGAAAAAAACTTTTATTATTGCGCTCTCATTCACGAAAGAAATATATAGTGTATAAAGGAAAGCTTAAATATTTTGTATTAATATGTCATTTTACGTTAAATGTAGGAGGAAATGCTTTATTTGTATCCAAATTTTTATATATTTGTAGTCAATACGATTGAAATTTAAAAGAATGATTCTAGTGCTGCCATTTCTTTGTAATGTAATAAAATTACAGTTTAAACTAAAAAGTAATATAACAGTGCAGTCATCTATATCTTGTAAATACATTTAAAACAAGTCTAATATTAAGCTTAGAAAATAGTGCTGCTATCTTCGTGGAAAGTCTATAAGAAAAGGTTTTTCAAATGTGCTTTTACATTTTAAATGAAATTTTCATTAACCTCGATTATATTGGCAAATCAATGCCTTCCATGGGTGTGTTTCTAACAAGACCCAGTCATTCACCTTAATTTGTACATCAAGCCTGCGTCTATTAAAATACTTCTCCCATTTTTCATGTTTAGCCTTTTTGTTTCGTCTAGCCTCATCAAACAATCTTTCCATATCTCCTACTGAAAACTCAGTTTCGTCCGATACCATAATTAATTTTTGAAATGGGGTAATCAATTTTCGACCCAAAAATAATTCCGCAGGGATCTTTCCCGTCGTTTCGTTCACTGCTGTACGAATAGCATAAGCAAATTTACGTAAGAATTGGTCCCATGTATCATGTTGATAATTTACATAATTTGCAATCATTTGCACAAGATCGCGGAGAGTTGCGCAAGAGTTCGGTTCTATTTGCCTGAGGCCTATATACAACAGTCTTCACATGCCTTATGCCTAATCTTTCACTTAAATGTTCAAAAATTTCGGATATAATTTGTGGACTGTTATCACTTATTAATTTTATTAGAGCTCCAAAACGCGATATAAAATTATCAAAAAAAGTATCCACTATTACAAGAGCCGAGGCCTTTTTAAGAGGTATGGTTTCAGCCCATTTGCTGAAATAATCGGTAATTACTAAAACATATCGATTACGTCTCACTCTCAATGTAGGATACGGACCTAACAAATCTAACGTAACTATGTCATTTGTATAATTTGCTACAATCGGATTTAATCGACCAGTTGGTAACGCGTTTTTATAATTATTAACTTGGCACATATCGCATGTAGAGACATATTGATGAATAAATTTTCTCATATACGGGAAATAATAAACGTCCCTTATTTTATGATAAGTTTTAAAACGACCAAAATGAAACGCTATGGGCTTGTCGTGAAATTCTCTCATTATTTCATTCCTTAAAGACTTTGGAATGTATACTCCCATTTCACCTAGTGAAGTCGCATATTTCGCATAAAATAACAAGCCCTCGATAAGTTTAAAGTCTTTGGACCAATTCTCATATATTGTCGCATTAACTGAGCTATCTTCCGGGATTCTAAATATCTATAGATATGACCTAATTCTGAGTCATTCTTTTGCTTTCTTATTAACTGTTCTCGCGACGTAAGTACCAAATTTCTGATTATTGCACAATTATTTTTCTCTCCCATTATACTTTCAACCGGGTTTCTGGATAAAACGTCCGACACCTCATTTTGAGTTCCAGGCCTATGTTCCCATTCTATATTAAATTCTGCTAATTTGAGTGCCCATCTGATCATCCTACTCGACAAATTTTTCCCATGAGTTAAACACGTTAAAGCAGCGTGAACAGTAATAACTTTAATCGGCAGTGATCCTATGTATGTTCTGAATTTATTCACAGTACACACTACTGCAAAACATTCTCTCTCAGTTACCGTATAATTCCTCTCTACGTTGCTAAGTGTACGCGAAGCAAATACAACTGGTCTCAGTTCCTGGTTTAGAACCGCTCCCACACCTATTGAACTTGCATCTGTAAATAACTTGAAATTTTTAAAATCCGGCAATTTTAAAACTGGCGCCATTTTTATGGCCGCCTTGACCGCGTCGAATGCCTTTTGCGCCTCAATTGACCAGAAATTTTTTTAAAATTTTCGTTTAAGATTATAAAGGGGTTCGCAAAGATCAGCATAATTTTTAATAAATTTCGCGTACCACTGGGACATACCCAAAAACTTGGATACCTCCTTGGAATTACGTGGTGGTTTCATCTCAAGTATGGCTCGAACCTTTGTCTTATTCGTTTTGATTCCCTCCTTACTAATAATCAATCCTAAATACTTCAATTCATCACAACCAAATCTACACTTCTCTTTGTTCAATGTCAATCCTGCATCCTGTAATAACGTAAAAACCTCCCTTAAATGCTCAACATGTTGAGTGAATGATGGTGACGAGATAATTACGTCGTCCATATATACATTCACAAACCTCCCTATCTCCGGTTTCAATATAATTTCTATCGCTTTCTGAAAATTGGGAGCCGCCCCTGATAAGCCAAATGGTATACGCCAAAATGCATAGGTGCCACTTTTTACTACGAACGTGGTCTTAACAAATCACTGGAATTTACTGCCATTTGAAAGTACCCACTTCTTAGATCAAGAGATGACATTATATTGTTGTATATGGGATATTCGTTATTAAATCATCTATTAACGGAAAGGGATAGAGTGGATACTCCGTGACTGAATTAAGTTTCCTATAGGCAACCGCAAATCTATATGCTTCCGGATTATGCGGTAGTAACCCATTATTTTTTTTTACATAACACAACAGGTTACGCCTACAGGGTTTGAATTGAAACTACGGTTTCTTCTTTCAACATTTATTCAATATGAAAATCGAGTATCGCTTGCTTTTGCCTATCATACCTGTACGGCCTGGAAACAACCGGTGGACTATCTCCCGTACCAATTGCATGGTATAAAACATGAGTAAGACCTGGTTTATCTGAGAGCAATCCTTTAAAACTACTAAACAAATTTTGTAACATTTGTTTTTGCTTATCCTCCAACTTTATCTGTGACAAATCTATTTCTACATTTTCTTCCTCAATTGTGTTAACCACCTTATCTATTTTCAAATCGGGATTCTTTAACGATTTTCGATCGAAGTCTTAAACAATCTTTGTGTGTGATCCACTTATGAAATCTCTACCCCAAGAATACATGGGTATTCCAAATCTGTCAACACATGAAACAACCAAGGCTCTTCAAACGTCCTAATTCAAATATTCAATTCTACATTTCCTATATTTGGACATTTCGCTGCCTTTGCCGTGATCACCTGTGCACGCGATTTTTTTACTTGCTTATAAAAAAATATTTTTTATATTTTTCCTCAGATGTAAATGATTTCTCCGCTCCAGTGTCCCTTAACGCTTTCGTAAATGTTTCATTTAATAAAATAGGTACATCTGGAAGTTTCACTGGAGACATACATATCACAGAAAGTTTAATCGGTATATCAACTGCCGAGTTCTTTTGATTACTTTGAACATCATTAACTTTCAAAACATTCAATCGTCCCCTTTGTATCCTATCGCCTCGACAGAAATTCTCACTCGAACTCCTATTTCTGCGGTCCCCTCTATTAAAATCATTATTTCGATCACTCCTTCCAAATTGGTATCCCTATCGTTGAATCTGTGGTCATTGTTCTGAAATCTATTCCTTCTTTCGAACCATTGTTTTCTTTGACGGCCATTCTCGTAGTTACCCCTATAATCATTTCTGCCATTACTTGGTCTACGCCCAACTTTTGAATTTCTCCAATTTCTGCGACCATTACCAACACGAGACATCCTATGCCATCCCAACCTCTTCTTTCCACATTATCACTAGTTATTCTACGAACCCCGCGTTGCTTTGTAAGAATTAAGCTAAGATCTCTAAAAGTTGTACCATGTTTTGTTGATTTCGAACCTCCACGTAGTCTTGCACTTGTGGTTTGAGTCTAACAAAAATGTGATCTACCAAGTCCGCCTGCGACATTCCCAATTCTAGTTTTTGATGCAATTTTAATAAATCATAAGCAAAATCCGTTTCCTCCTGGTTCCTTCCCTGTTGAGACGCACAAAACCTGGTCTCCAAATCTTTCTTATTCCTTATGGCGGGGAATGCTTTTGATAATTTTCTTTTAGCTGCGCGAAATCCGTGGCGGTATCCTGCACTAACACTGATCTGAATATCTGACACCAATCTCTAGCCCTTCCCTACAGATGACCTTTGAAATAAGCACATGCTAATTCGCTATGTATTTCTAGTAATTTTATTTGATTGTCTATGGCTTCCAAAAAGTCGGTCACATTTTCCGACCCGGAAACGCACACTTCTGGTAAAATACCAAACCCACTCGAGCTTCCTACCTCGGGGTCATATAAATTAAATTTCGTTGGGCGCCACTGTGATACCCCCCCCCTTTGGTGAGCGTATCTTTGATTGTCAGCGTGAGCTAGAGATGTAGGGTTTACGAAAGGAATAGACATTTTAAATTCTTAATGTCTAACAATTTAAATAAATTTAAATGAGTGAGAATCTATAATGAACGAACACACAATGATAGTTAATTCCAATCACGTAATTTAGACCACTTTCTCTATGTTATAATTATTTTGAGCCTACTTTTACTTCTAATAATATTACAAGTCCTAATATTAAATAATCAGTCCTACCTTAATCCAAACTAAAATTCGATCTCTATATGGAAACGTCTGGGTGCGCGTGCAATGGTATGCATCTTGTAGTAATAGCTGGGTTTCCAGGTAACTTTACGATAGGCTGTCAATTCACGCTTGCATTTCTTCCAAACATAACATTCCTCAATTTGTCATCTCGCTTACTGAAACTTTTGTTCTTTTAAAAGTTGTCTTACTTGCATTTCTTTTCACATTTTACTTTTTGGGTTTTTTTTAAAAGAGTTGCCATTAATCTTGGCCACCAAAGGACCCAGAGGTTATGTTAAAGAAAAGATGCGTGAGCCAGTCACAACTTTATGTTGCCAAAAAGTAAACAAATTGAAATTGTACCTTCAAGTGACGAAAGCGAGTTTTAATTTTTTCATCACAGGGTTTTGGATTACAATGATTTTAGCTGGGTTTTGGTTGCAGAGCACTTAACCCGTCGGGGCTTTTATCTCCTGTCTTAAATTTAGATGACTTGAGAAAAACTTAATTACTTACCCATTTTAATAAAGATAAGAATATATAGAAAAGTTTTTACTTGAAAACTGATTTAAAATTACTTGATAGTAACAGAATAAAAAGAACAGCTTTTTTCAAAGCTAGCAAAAAACAATTATTATTTAAGTTTAAGAAATTACTTGCAAATTCCCTCGGCCCATGAGAGCCTTAGGCTGGTTGACTGCCTGACCAATGGGGTAGCAGCTATTCATGGCATGTTGCATGTTGTGGTCTTTGCTCCTTTCTATAGAGGTAGCTCTGTGATTGGTTGTTGTGTTAATTGTATGACTTCGGTCCTGGAAGAGGTACCGTCGTCGTGTGCGGGATCGGAGGCTGCCTGAGGCCCTACGACCAGTGGAGCTCTCCTATTGGCTGCTTAGTATCTGGTGTTTTGGAGTTTCGAGAAAAAATTTGATATGTTCGAATTTGGAATGCAAATTTTGAAAAGTGGTGTTATTATATAAAAGTAGATATATAAAGTTAATGTAGATATTGGAGTGTTAATCTAGTAGGATAGATCTTGGTCTGTGTACAACGCGTGATGGGGTGTATTCCTCGATTTTTTGGATCGTGATGTTTTCTGAGTTGTCGATTTTTAAGAATTTTTTTCGTCAGTTTTTTGGATAAACTGCCTAATGGTTTTGAAATTAATGGCTCTCCTGAGTGCAGAATTTCTCATATACCATCTGGCACGTAGGATCTACCGTAGTGTTATGTTCTGTAATCTTTCGAGTTTTTGAATGTGTGTTTTAGCTGCATATCCCCAGATAGGAGAGACGTAGGTAATTATTGGTCTTAAAAGTAGAGTATAAATAAGTAGTTTATTAGATCTACTTAGTTCAGATATTCTGTTAATTAAATGGGACAACGTGTGAGCTTTTTTAATGAAGTTCCCACGTATGCGTGTGATATGTTGTCTAAACGTGAGTTTATTATCTAACGTAACACCAAGGTATTTGGTATGCTGAGACCAAGGAATTTGTTCGTTATGTAAGAAGGTTTTTGGGTGCATCAGTGAAAGTTTCTTAGAAAAGAAGACTGCCTCCGTTTTTTCAACATTGAGTGCAATTTTCCATTTGGAGAACCAATCCTCTAAATCTAAGAGATGTCTGTTGAGGGCTCTGGCAATGAGCTTAGGTTCGCCAAATTGCTGTGTCGTCAGTGAACATGCACAGAATTGTGTTGTCATGAGTTGGGATGTCGTTCATATGGATATTAAATAAGAGGGGAGAAATTAAAGTCCCCTGAGCCACTCCCGCTTCCGTGGGTCTGTTGCTAGAATAAGTATTATTAATTCTGACAGAAAAGTTTCTGTCAGTCAGGTAAGAAGTTAGTTTAATCATGGATTGTGGGAAATCACATATTTAATTAATTTGTAGAGAAGGCCTTCTCGCCAAACTTGGTCGAAGGCTTTTTGAATATCTAGGAAAACCGCACCAGTCGATTTTTGTTTCCTGAAGCCGGACCTTATCGCTTCCACCACTCTCAAGAGTTGGTGGGAGGTAGAAAGGTCAGGGATTAGCAATGAATTATGTATGTGCATTTTGAAAACTTATCCGTGTATACAATGAGAAACTATATGTTTTTAAAATGTTTCCATGTGTAATATTTAATTATTTATTTTGTTATGGAAGTATTCTTACATAAATTTAGTAAATAATTGGCATATTTTATAAATGCGACTCTTTTTATGCGGTCCCTATCCACCGCATAAAAAGGTGTTCCATGAATTGTTTCTCCCTCAATTTCAGGTAAAGTGAAATGTATTTCTTCAAAGTTATACATTTTACATTTAAAATAATTCTGCTATTATAGACAAAATATATGTAAAGGGCATTTGACAAACACTTTTTTAATGTAACTAGAGTTCATTTTATGCTTTGCAAAAAATGTTGCTAGTGAAATAATGAATCAAAGATTCAGTTGGAAACATTTTATCTAGAGTTCATATATTTTTCTCCCATATTTTAACATATATTATTAAATATTTCAAACTCGGCAACAAAATTTCAACACTATATTCAAGCAGTTTCATAATTAATTAGGCTATCCCTTATACACATTCTGAACTTAAGAAAAAAGCTTGACCATATCAGAAACCTATAATACATTGCATAATTCCCGGTCTTAATTATGTCCCATAATTTTTTTATAATTAATTCCAAAAAAAATGTATTGTATTTAATTAAATTCAAGCAAGATTTATCTTTCTTTTTGTGTGTGTGTGTGTCCTTATTCTGTCTTTAGATACTTGTGGTTATTAAAATTTAATAGAGAATGTGACTTAATTTTGCGTACTCATTTCTAATATAACCTTCAATGTTTTTACGTCCTGTGGAACTCCCAGTATTCTATAGAACACAGTTTGAAGACCACTGATCTATTATATTGACGTATTAAAATTATTTTTTGATACATAAAAATGTTTTCATATTTGAAAAGATGTTTTTAAAGAATGGTTCACACAAATTCTCATATTTCTCACTTGAAAAGGGAAAGTTTGTAATATATATCTGGAATTGCATATTGAATTGAGGAATTTAACTCAGTAGGTATATATGTATAAAATATTTTTATATTCCTTGCATTTTTTTTTTTAAGATTTTAAATAGTATGCAGTAAATTACGTGTAGCACAAATTGTGAATTTTTACATTGTCTAGTTCTGAATAGTACAGTTTATTTTAAATTTGGCCTTCAACACAACAAATGTTTTTTTCTTACCTTCAGATTGCTTTTATTTCAGATGAAACAATTTGAGTGTTATTAATTTCAAAATTTAAAACTCAGTATCATACATTCACTGCAGGTTTGAAGTATTTTATTTATAATTTACATGCCTTGAATGCATATTCAGAAGAAGGAGAAAAAGTAATTTGACCACTTCAGAGAGAACTGAGAGACACAGGAGTATATAATGAAAACATATAATCCTTTTTGTGAATTATTTTAAAAATTTAGTCTGTTAAAATACCTTTGAAAGAAGAAATGTCATATTTCATTTCTGCTGTAGAATGAAATGTTCTGTTTTACTTACTTCTAAATTCGTATTCTTGAGACATTACAAATCAATAAAAAAAAGTTGTTTCTTGGATTGCTTCTATCAATTTCAGGTGTACGGAAAAGTACTTCTTCGAAATTATATATTTTTATATTTATGATAATTCTGGTTTTTTTAGACAATATATGTTTTAAAAGGGCATTTGGTAAACACTTTAATGTAATATAGTATATATTATTATTATTATTATGCACTGTGTGCAAAAATGTTGCTGGTGAAACCATGAATCGCAGGTTCAGTTCAAAACTTTTTATCTAGAATTTATATTTTTTCTCCCGTGTTTTAACATATCTTCGTTAATTTTTTCGTACTTAGTAACATAATTTCACCACTATATTGATGCATTTTTATAATTAATTCAACTATTCCTTATATACATTCTGAGTGTAAGAAAGTGGCTTGACCACGTCAGAAACTTAAAATGCATTGCACTTTACCAGGACATAATTATGCTCTATAATTTTTTAAAAATTTATTCCAAAATGTACTATGTGTAGTTGAACTGATGCAATCTATTTCAAGTTTATCCCTCTTTTTTGTATCATTATTCTGTCTATATTTTCTGGATGTTTCCAAAGTCTGCAAGCTTGTGTATTGATTCCCAAAACAATACAAGTAAATAGAATGCATTTTTTTCTTTAGTTTCCCTGAATTACAATTGTTTAGAAGTATATTTCTTTTATTTTTTTTTTATTAATATGTTTATTAAATCTCTTTTTTAAAATTATAAGTGCGTAATAAAAGTACAATTGACAAAATTTTTTTTTGCAGAATGGGCTATTCTTATTTCCCCTGGAAGGAAATAGTTTACTAATAATTATGCGAAATTGCATATTGAATTAAGAATTTTTATGGTGTGCTTATTTAATATTTTCCCAGCATGCATAAATATGACCTTTGCAAAACCATTTTAGAATTTCACAAACATCCTTAGTAAAATCTGTGATACTCTCTGTGAATATTATAGTTTTTTTTTTTTTTCAAATTTCATCTTCAACAATATTCTTGATTTACTAATTATTTCTGTTTACCTTGTTTTTCATTTAAGCGAGTATATTTTTTAATAGAAAAAATGTAGGTATTCATATATTCAGATTTTAAAACTGAATAACATATTTTCACCACTCCAGTGAATTGCTTTATATGTTGTTGAAACATCTTGTATATGAATTAGATAGCAAGAAAAAGGATTTCACTGCCCGAAAAACCAGTCAGTCATTGTAGAGTAATAAAAGTACAATCCTTTTTTTTAATTTGAAAAAATATATATATTTAATTGATTACATCACAGCCGAACCAAGATATTGATAATCTTATCCCCCGTTTTAAAATCAAAAAATTTTTCCAACCTTCTATACTTGGTCTAAATGTGTAAGTTTATTTTCCCTGAAACAATGCAAGTAAATTGAGATTATTTTTGTTGTATAGTTTTCTTCAGTTGCAAGTATTTTGAAGTATATTTCATCTATAAATCTCGCGTGCGGCATATCCTTACTAATATTATAAACGCGAAAGTTTGTTTCGATGTTTGGTACTCTTTACGTGTAGCTGAACAGTGCGACGTTAATGTTCACTCACTCACTCACTCACTTGGTACTCTTTCACACAGAAACAACTGAATGGATTTTAATGAAACTTTGCAGTAATATACAAGCTTATACATCAAAATAACACATAGGCTATAGTTTATAAAGATATTGTGGAAAGTGCCCAAAATATAACGATATTTGTCAAGTAGGAAATCGTTATGTATATCCCTTAATTTTCAATGTAGTGATCCAAGAAAAAATATTGCATGAAAAAAACAGTAAATCATAATGTAGTAGATAAAGGGTTAACATGCATCGCTCCCCTACACGGTGGGTCTTTAGTGGTACTAGGCCACTTGAACTCGTGACAAGGCCAGCCACTGTATTTTTTGGAAGTGTAGAAAAAGTACCTACTAAGAATTATACCGCGAAAGCGTCTAATCTTTCCCAAAGCTCTAATAAAGCTCGAGCTATGAAAGTAGCTAGACATTTGCCAACTTGACTATGTCGCCAACATTTCGTCATGTTTTTCATTGAATCGCCATTATAATTTAAGAAACGGCGTTGCTTGCAAGTATTACAATTTTAACATAAAATAAATACAACAGAAAGTAATATTAATGTAATACACTTTCAGATATAAATTATTTACACTATTTTAAGCGTTCTGTGAAGTATTTCCCCGTGGGTAATACCTCACTCCTAAGTTAACTTCGTGATCTAGAAGTGTGGGATTGAATGAAGAGAAATGCGTTGTCATGATTTTAAAATGTCTTTATTAAGATCTTTACTTAAACACTAACAATGATGATATTTATATTATAACTTAGCGAATCTGAGGTGAGAAAACACACAATACGTATTACCAAATAAGCGCGATCTTAACCACGATATTTAACTTTCCCCTTATATTCCTAATCTCTGTTTATATCACAGTTACTAATGGATACTAGAATTATCCTTCATTAGTTTCTTGTTTAATCGTAATCCTATCGGATCCTTAATATCTTTGGGATAACTCGTGTACAATTGGATCCACCTTGACTTAATCGATCTGTCACGGATAGCTTCACACTCCACGACG
>BMAV01001287.1:0-27035 GCA_019973955.1 Trichonephila inaurata madagascariensis | reverse complement strand
CCCCCCCCCCCTCCAAGAAGCAAAACGGGATTTATTCGAGGGTCTTAATGGCCCTTAAGAAATTACGTGCCTAAATTTTATTCGTCTTAGTTTTAACTTGCAACATTGCTCTGAAATTTTTAATTTTAAACATTCCTCTGAAATTTTAACTCTTTAAACCTTCCTCTGAAATTTTAACTGTTAATATTCACAATAATTTTACTCAAATAACTATATTAAAATTATCAGTTACATTGTTTAATCACCTCAAATTCACTTTTACATATTTATTAGGGGGTATCCCATTCGGGTAACAGACCCGGGGGGGAAAAACCGCAGAGCTACTGGTTAAAAAAACCAGGGCCATACCCCTACCGAACTTATATTTCTAAATATACTTAAAACTATGCCACTATTCATCTGTTCAAGGTTTTTTCCTGGCTGCCACTAGGGCTTACAATTCAGACCTAAAAAAAAGGCGTCTCTTTTTCTGTAATCATCAGGCTCAGCCTCCCTGAAAGAGAAACTCTTTAAATATTTCACCATACAATTGCATTTTACAAATTTCATACTTTATATACAATCATTAAATGACAACTATTTTTCATATATACACCTCATCTGGTGTTCTAAATAAAATTCCCCTCGAATCGCGCAGCGCTGTTAGTGTTATTGTCAATAATCTGTCTATGCCACGTTCCCAAAACCAGATGCACACATTAATATGAATCAGTACAACAATATATATATATTATACAATTACAAACATTTTTTCAATAATCATTTAAAACAAACAACCCAAAGAATAATCGCATCTGAGCGAAGTCATACAAAGTAGTAAACAAGTGTACAGATACATTTGTTTTCTCCTCAAAAAATTGTGAAAAATTTTACAAGACTAAAAGTTTATTTTTCAATATTCTAGAAAAATGCACCCATTGAAGTGTCATCTTTTGCCTTTAATATACAAAAATTTTTTTAAAGAACCAATATGACTTTCGTGTTGCGATAACTCTCCTAACTGCATGTCAGAAAAATGTATAATGAAACCATACAACTTGATTTTTATGACTTGTAGTTGACGTCTCCTACTAGAACCTCCAGGGAGATGGATCTGCTGCTGTTCGCTCTTCCTTTCCTCTCCTGGCAATGCTGTTGTTGACCACTTCTGTTTCTGGTATTCCTGCTGCTTGACCTTCTTTGCTCCTCGGTATAGGGTCTGTACTGTTGTTTCTCCCTGCTTCATCTGGATCGAACCGGTCCTCCTTGTTGTGTCCTCTTCTCATTGGCTTGTCGGAACTCCACCTTTGCACCTCTTCTTGGTCGCAAGTTGTAGCCGCTGGTACTGGGCATCACTATTTCCTCTCCTCTGCATCTCTTTCTAGAATATTGCAATTCATTATTACTGGACAAAGTTAACTGTCTTTTTTCACCCTGATGTCCTGGACCCTTCCTCTGTTTTCTCTCTGGTCCTCCAGATCCAGAAACTACGATCTTTTAAATCCTAAAGTCTCTTTTTTACCTTTTTTTTTTTTGTTCTTCTACCTGGTTCTGTCCAAGAGCCGGGTGATGATCTCACAATTTGTCTGCAATTACTGGCCATACCTGTGTGCCTCTCACCCTGATTCTTCTTTAAAAATGTTTCTTTTTCCTCTAACTCACGCCTTTCGCCTGTCCCATTCTTCCTATTATACTGCGAGTCCTTTGATCTAGGCTGCCTACCTTCAAAATTATTGGATTTATAGCTTGAACTAATGTTATCAGAACTAATGGTTCTTATCTCCATCTCCTCACTTTTTATATGATGATAAAGTCTAACTTGATCTACATTGACTGTTATTCTTTTCCCGATCTCCAACCCACTAAATTATTCTGTTTTACCTCTAATACTCTATAAGGACCTTCAAATTTTAGTTTAAACTTGGCTACCACCTTTTGTGCTGCCGAACTTAAAGAACGCGTTTTCACCAGGACCCAATAATTAACCTTAAACTGAACATCTCGCCTCTCTCTGTCATAATTGCTTTGCCTTAGTGCTTCGTCTAGCTTCATGAAATAATTTCTCAGTATCCTCTACGACAAACTCATTTCCGTCAGATACCATCACTAATTTTTGAAATGGGGTAATCAATTTTCCACCTAAAGATAATTTCGCAGGGGTTTTCCCGTTGTTTCATTCACTGCCGTTCAAATAGCTTAAGGGAACTCACGTAAGAACTGGTCCCAAGTATCATGTTGATCATTCACATAATTTGCAATCATTAGCACAAGATCGCGATTCACGAGTTCGGTTCTATTCGCCTGAGATCTATATACAAGAGTCTTCACATGCCTTATGCCTAATCTGATAGTTAAATGTTCAAAAATATCGGATATAAATTGGGGACCGTTATCACTTATTAATTTTACTGCAGCTCCATAACGCGATATATAATTATCAAATAAACTATCAGCTATTATTCGAGCCGAGGCCTTTTTAAGGGGTATAATTTCAGCCCACTTGCTGAAATGATCCGTAATTACTAAAACATATCGGTTACGTCTTACTAGCGACGCAGGATACGGACCTAACAAATTTAACGTCACTATCTCGTTTGGATAATTTAAGATTATCAGAATTAAGCGACCAGCTGGTAACGCGTTTTTATAATTATTTACCTGGCACATGTGGCATGTATAGACATATTATTCAATATAATATCGATTACGTCTCACTCTCGATGTAGGATACAGACCTAACAAATCTAACGTAACTATCTCATTTGGATAATTTGATACAATCGGATTTAATCGACCAGCTGGTAACGCGTTTTTATAATTATTAACTTGGCACATATGGCATGTAGTGACATATTGATCAATAAATTTTCTCATATACGGGAAATAACAAACGTCCCTTATTTTATGGTAAGTCTTAAAGCGTCCTAAATGACCTGCTATGGGCTTGCCGTGAAATTCTCTCATTATTTCATTTCTTAAGGACTTTGAATTAATACTCGCATTTCACCTAACGACGTTGCGTATTTCGCATAAAACAACAATCCCTCAATCATCTTAAAATCGCGAGACCAGTTCTCACATATTGTCTCATTAACGGAGCTATCTTCTGGGTTTTCCAGATATCTATAGATATGACCTAATTCCGGGTCCTTTCTTTGCTCTTCGATTAACTGTTCACGTGACGAAAGTACCAAATCCCTGATTATTGCACAATTAACTTTTTCTCCTATTATACTTTCAACCGGGTTCCTCGATAAAACGTCAGCCACCACATTCTGATTTCATAGACGGTGTTCCCATTTTATATTAAATTCCGCTAATTTGAGAACCCACCTTATCATCTTACTTGACAAATTTTTACCATTTGTTAAACGTGTCAATGCAGCATGATCGGTTATAACTTTTACTGACAGTGAACCTAAATACGTTCTGAATTTATTCAGAGCCCAAACTACCGCTAAACACTCTCTTTCCATTATTGTGTAGTTTCTCTCCGCTCTACTAAGCGTACGGGAGGAATATACCACTGGCCTCTGTTCTTGATTAAGAACCGCGCCTATGCCTATTGAACTGGCATACGTAAACAACTCGAATGGCTTTTCGAAATCGGGTAATTTTAAAACTGGCGCTTCCGTTATAGCCGTTTTAACCACGTCAAATGCCCTCTGCACCTCTACTGACCAACAGAATTTTTTAAATTTCTTTTTCAAATTATAAAGGGACTCACATAGATTGGCATAATTCTTAATGAACTTCGAGTAGCACTGGGACATACCTAAGAATTTGGATACCTCTTTAGAATTCTTTGGGGGTTTCATCTCAACTATAGCTTGAACCTTTGTCTAGTCTGTTGTTATTCCATCTTTACTAATTATCAAACCTAAATATTTCAATTTATCACAATCAAATTTACACTTTTCTTTGTTCAGTGTTAATCCTGTTTCTTGTAATAATCTAAAAACTTCCCTTAAGTGTTCGACATGGTGAGTGAACGATGGAGACGATATGATTACATCGTTCATATAGACACTCACAAACTTCCCTATCACCTGTTTCAGAATAATATCAATGGCCTTCTGAAAATTGGGGGCCGCCCCTGACAACCCAAATGGCATACGCCGGAATGCGTAGGTGCCATTCTTCGTAACAAACGTGGTCTTAACTATATCACTGGGGTTTACTGCAAGTTGAAAGTACTCCGATCTGAGGTCAAGGGATGACATAATTGTCGTATGGGGAATATTCGTTATTAAATCATCTATTAATGGTAAGGGATAACGGGGATACTTTGTAATAGAATTAAGTTTCCGATAGTCGACAGCAAATTTATACGCTTCCGGATTATCCGGCGGTAACCCATTATTATTTGACATAACACAACTGGTGACGCTTACGGGGACTGAATCGGAATTATGGTTCTCTCTTTCAACATTTTCTCTACATGATAATTGAGTATCGTTTGTTTAACCCTGTCATAACGATACGGCCGAGAAACAACTGGTGGCTTATCCCCCGTGTTAGTTTCATGATACAAAACTTGCGTGAGCCCCGGTTTATCTGAAAATAATCCTTTTAAACTATTAAATAAATCCCGCAAATCCTTTTTCTGTCTTTCTTCCAACCCTGTCTTAGAAAGATCTCTCTCTCTCTCTCTCTATTTCCACATTTCCTTCCTCAATCGTTGTAACCACTTTATCAATTTGCGAATCGGGAATCGCCAGCAATTTTCGATCAAAGTCTAAAATAATCTTTGATCCACTTATGAAATCCACCCCGAGAATACATGAGTATTCTAAATCTGCCAACACGCGCGAAACATCCAAGGCTTCTCAAACTCCCTAATTCGAACATTCAATTTCACAATTCCTACATTCTGACATTTAGCTCCCTGTGCCGTGATCACCTGAGCACGTGATTTTTTTTACTTGCTTATAAAAAAAATATTTTCGGTATATCTCCTCCGATATAAATGACTTCTCCTCGCCTGTGTCCCATAACGCTTTCGTAAAAGTTTCATTTAACAAAATAGGAACATATGGTGGTTCCACCAGAGACATGCATATCGCAGAAAGTTTAATCGGTACCTCATTTGCCTACTGTGTCTGATCATTTTGATCATCTCTAACCTTCAAAACATTTAATTGACCCCTATGCCGCCTATCGCCTCGTCTAAAATTCTCACTCGAACCTCTATTTCTGCGATCCCTTCGACTAAAATCGTCATTTTGAACTCTATTAGCCAACTGGTATCCTCTATCAAATCTTTGATCATCCCTATTCAGTTCATTCCTGCTTTCGAACCACTGATTTCTTTGACGACCAGACTCGTAATTACCCCTATAATTATTTCTGCCATTACTCGGTCTTTGTAAAACTTCGGAATTTTTCTAATTCCTCTGTCTGTCGTTATTATTAGACCTCCTACTCTTATTCCAAACTCGTCGTTCAACATTACCATGATTTTTCGAACCCTGCATTTTCTTGTACGAATATCTTTCTTCGAATTTCGCTAATACCTCTAACAACTGAGCTGTTGTTGTCGGGTTCCTAACCTCTACGTAATCTTGGACCTGTGGTTTGAGGCGAACAAAAATATGGTCCACTAAAACTTCATCGGGCATACTAAGTCCCAGCTTTTTGTGTAATTTGAGTTGATTATAAATAAAATCTGTCGGATCCTGATCCCTGTTCTGCTAGGACGCGTAAAGCTGGCTTTCTAAATCCTTTCTATAACGGATGGTGGGGAAATTCTTAGTTAAAGCCGCTTTCAGTTGTGCGAAGTCCGTGGCTGTATTTTGCACTAATGCTGACCCAAAGATGTCATACCAGTTTCTAGCCCTACCCAGGAGATGACCTTTCAAATACGCACATGATAAATCACTGGGTATCTCTAGCAGTTTAATCTGATTATCGATGCCCTCAATAAAATCCTCCATATTCTCGGACCCTGAAAAATATACCTCCTGCAAACTTCCTAACCCAGCTGCACCTCTTACCTCGGGGTGAGGGAAATTAAACCGGGATGGGCGCCATTGTGAAATATTCCCCCGTGGGTGATACCTCACTCCTAATTTAATTTCGTGATCTAGAGGTGTGGGATTGAATGAAGAACCAGGCATTGTCATGATCTTAAAATGTCTTTTTTTTTTTTTTTTTTTTTTTATTAAGATCTTAACTCTTAAACACTAACAATGATGATATTTGCATTATAAATTAGCGGATCGGAGGTGAGAAAACACACAATACGTATTACCAAATAAGCGCGATCTTAACCACGATATTTAACTTTCCCTTATATTCCTAATCTCTGTTTATATCACAGTTACTAATGGATACTACCGTCGGTCAAAAAAATATTTGAGCACTGTGACCTTTTCAAAAAATGATTGGAAATGGAAAACGACCTTTTTAAATAGAAAACGACCTTTTTTGAATTGAAAACTATCTAATTTGAAACGAAAAACATCTCATTTGAAATGAATCACCATCTCATTTGAAACAAAAACCATCTCACATTTGATACGAAAACCATCTCATTTGAATCGAAAACCATCTCATTTGAAATGAATCATGAAAACCATCTCGTTTGAAACGAAAACCATCTGAACACCCTATTTTTGCTGTAAGTTGTTTCGTTCCCACCTTTTCTTTTCAAACGGCTCTTTTTATATGAATATGATACATTTTTCGCCTACTTTTTATCCAAAACTTGCATTTAAGGTTTTAATCAAAAAGTAAAGTTATAACGGCTCTTTTGCATTAATCTTGTCCATATTTTCACCAACTTTTTATTCGAAAGTTGAATGTAGGGTCTAAATTTAAAAGGGACACAAAGTATCCCAGAGTAGTTGGTAGGAATGAGTTTCGAAAAATTTTCAGATTTCTAACAAAAATATTTTTTCACGGGGCGAGAGAAAATTTTTGATTCCATCCCAGACAGACGATTTAGACAGGGGTCCTCAACAAATGAAATGTAGGCATCTTGAAGGGGTTATCTACAAATGAAATTCTTCACATGTCAAATGAAATGTATGCATCTTGGTGAGAAAACGGGGGACGACAACATACCAACTCAACGAGACAAGCCCTCCAATCTTGGTGTGTGTCTTCAAAAAGCCGACGACAATTATCAACAGGTAAGTCTCATTTATATTTGATGCATTCCAATCTTGGTGTATAAATTGACACGAAAAAAAGGGGGACCGAGTCGACTCGATCCCCCAATTTTCAGATTTGAAGATTTTGGCTAAAAACATTTACCGATAAGACTGCCAGAATCTGAGAATATGAATCACTTCAAATCCTGACAGTCTTAACGAAAACATTTAGCATGCGCCATGACAATCTGACTGCATTCAAAAGCATTCTGATTTTTGGCTGATGGCTATTGGTTTTTTATAGTCTAGTGGTGTCACGTGAAACGATTCCTATTGGCTGGCGCAAACTCATGTTGCGATGCAGCATAAGTTTTAAAAAAGATGCCTTCCAACGTTGGCATATTGTGTGTCTTGAAAAAAGGGGGGCCGAGTCGACTCTTGTGTCGACTCGATCCCCCTTTTTTCAGTAATTTTTTTTTCACTCACTCACTGTACTAGATGTTCACTCTGTTTTTTGCATTCGGCCTGCAGTTTGTTAAAATGCTGCAGGTATAGCGCAAATCGGTAAGATTTCACCATAGTGCACTCGGAAATGTCAAAGTCCTCGTGTACCTCATCGTGAAAGTGGTCAGGCAGGGTGCGGACAATCAAATCCCGGAAATGGGGCAGCGTTTCCAGGTTGATGGTGTAAAGTCCCAGCTTTTCAAAAATTTTCCGCTGGTCCGATCCCTTGACGACGATGAGGCCTCTGTTTCCTTGAGCCAGGTGACAAAACTTGCCCCTGACGCAAAAGGACAGGTATTTCAGGGGCACGGATCCGGGCAGGTGGCTTTTCAGGCTGAGGCGTTCGTTGATGTACCGATTGGCTCGACCGTCTTTGGAGGTCGTGAGGAGGTTGGATTGATCCAACGTGATGCAAATCCCTTCCGGATCTTTGCTATCCTCCGGAATGCTGGCAATGGACAGTTCGGCAGGTACAGATTGGCCACCATGGTGAAACACGTTGGTTTGGGCGAAAAGGCTAGGACAGACATTTTGCTGTGCAGAGTGAGAATGTCTCCGGCTGCTGAGCGCTCGCATTTATACTCGACTGGGTCAGGTGAATCGATTCCTATTGGCTGATGCTTTCCAACCTTGTATCAGTGTAACCAGACATCTTATGGATACTTTTTGATAATATTGATAGACATCTTACTGATGCTTTGAAACCTTGAATGAAATCTTTCACTCTGCACACATGAGACGAGCCCGCTAAACTTTTAAATGTTCCACACTACAGGTGAATCCAATCTTGGTGCATTACTTTCAAACAGCGCCTTCAGCATAAATTGGATGAAATTCAGCATAAAATACCTCAGAACAAGTTTTTAAAATAGGCTCTCCAATCTTGGTACACTATTTAAACCGAAAAAAGGGGGACCGAGTCGACTCTTGTGTCGACTCGATCCCCCTTTTTCCGGGCCAATGTCCATTTTTTTCCTGTGTCAATATCGTCAGTCACTTTGTAGCTCCATTCTGCATGCAGCTTGTTGAACTGCTGCAGGTATTTGGCATATTGGTAGGATTTTACCATGGTGCAGTGCGAAATGTCCTCTTCCTCGTGCACACCTTCATGCACGGGGTTGGGAAATGTTCCATCGCAAATGTCTTTGAATTTGGGCAGCGTCTCCAGGGCCATGGTAAACAGTCCGAGCTCTTGAAAAAATTTTTGTTGCTCCGTTCCCCTGACCACCATCAGGCCCTTGTTGCCTCGGGCCAGCTGACTAAACTCACCCCTCACGCAAAAGGGCAGATATTCCACGGGCACACACTTGGGTAACGGGTGGTGTACCAGACGAAGATGGGCATTTTCGTGGCAGTTGGATCGAACGTCTTTGAGCTTGGAAGTCTGCCCGGCATGATTCATGGTGATGCCCATCACTTCGGGATCGCTGCCATCCCTGGGAATCGTGGCAATGGACAATTCGATGGGCACTGACTTGCCATCGTGATAAAACACGTTGGCATGAGCAAAATAGGCTGGTTGACTCGAGACAGACAAGTTTCTTCAATCTGAGAAAAGCAGAATGATGCTAGCGGCTGGCTGCTCGCCTTATATATGCTCGAGAAGCGTGACGTCAGAGGGCATCCCATTGGCCAAAGCCTTTTCATGCGAGCGCTGCACGTGTTTTTTCAAAGCCCGCTTCCAAGGTTGGAGACCCACCATGTGCCAAGGGACGTTGTCGTCTCGATGCATTTCCCAGTCGTCCAACCACGTCAACCATTTCATGTACACGTCTGCGACTCACGTGCAGTCTGTAAAATCCAAAATGTACGCTTCCGTAATTTGAGGCTGATACGCATCCCAAACTCGGCGAGACGGGGGACGACCCACTTGAAAGAATCTCAACTCGACCCCTTTGTCCCACGTCAGATCCAAATGACTCGTAAACACAATCACCGTTTTTCCAAACGATCGAGGAATGTGCACACCAAAGTTGGGCTCAAAAATGATGGCATAAGGATAGTCTTGCTCGTAATACGTGACTCGATCCGACCACCGACGCAGGTTTCCAAACACGATAGTGGTGCGATGTCGACACTGGACCAATCAATTTCGTACTGAAACCATTTTTTTACATGCTCTTGTCTTCAAGTTTGGTATGTTTTGGACAAAAAAATGACTTGTTTCAGGCAAAAATGAAATTTATTTACAAAAAAATATTTACTATATTTACAAAAAATTATTTACATCAAAATTTATTTACAAAAAAATATTTACAATATTTACATCAAAAATTATTTACAACAAAAAATATTTAAATGCAAGACAAAAAATAATTGTGCACAGACAGATACAGATACAACTGTTTAATCACTTTAAACCCAGTAGTTTTTATCACATTATTTTTCAATCGGGGCATGGTCAAGTCCATGGGTGTTTCTTGATGCTGTCTGGCCAACCCTGTTTCAAATTCATCCAAGAACGAGATGAGATCGTTACTCTCGTCAAACAGGGAAGTCACCGTGTCTAGCACCTGGGGTTCTTGAGTGTGGGCTGGGGGTGCTTGAATCTCCTGTTGCGATTAGTCTCCAAATACGGACGACATGATTTAATCCACTGAAGAGTCGTCCGTAAGGGTCGACTCCAAAGTCTCGACCACACGTGGTAATTGGACAAGTGGATCTGGTAAAAGAATCTGCATAGGTGGATCTGGTAAAAGGAGCTGCACAGATGGATCTGGTATTTGCACAGGTGGTTCAGGTGTCGCCAGCTCAGGTGTCGCTGGTAACTGCACAGTTGGAAAAGGTATTTGCAAAGGGGGTTAAGGTGTGGCCAGCACAGTTGCAACAGGGGTAGAGGTGTCGCTGGTATCTGCTCAGGGGGCGGAAGCTCTGGAATAATCACGGGTTGAGGAGAGGCCAAGGCAGTTGAAGGTCTGGCAATCAACACAGGATCCCGATGTTCAGAGAGTCTAATGATGGGTCTGATGATCACTTTGGATCTGTTTGGAAATCCGAGTCTCTTGGAGGATGGTCCGGACTGTTCTTCCAAAGGTCGTTTGTTTGTCTCTGTAGGTACAAAAGCCGGAGTAGGAGGAGGTAGCTTGTAGGCCTTTTGATCGAACCGTTTCATTTTTCTAAAATCCCCCAGGTTAAGGTATCCGACTACGTTCGGAGACTTTTTTTTTAAGTTTTCTAAAAATCCCTAATATTTTTACATTTTTAGTTTCACTTCTATACACAATAATAGAAAATACAGTTAGAAATAATATATGTACATAAAAATTTGCAAAAACTTAAATTTTTAAAGAAATTTTAATGAAATTTTGGACTTTTTTCAAACACTCTATTTTTTAAAATATTTTATATTTTTCATAAAATATTGCTGCAACACATTTTTTAAACACATTTCTAGAGGATGACCTACAAGTGTTAAATTAATTCTTTTGAATCAAAAGTTATAGCCAGTCGAGCTAGCGAACTGGGAAATTCAATCAAATTATCGAAACTTCCAGAAAAAAATACAACTATAAAATAACTAAAAATTGTTCAATTTCTTAGCTTGTAGGCCATCCTCTAGATAATACAATGAATAACATTTGTGTAAAATTTCATACAAGTATTTCTAATAGTTTTTTAGATATCATGTTTGAAATATCATGAAATTTACAAAAAAAATAGTTTTGAGAAAAATGCATTTAAACTTTATAAAAGCAATTTCAAAACAAGATATGACAAGTATATTACTAAAACTCTCCTGATTTATATTTAACAGTTCCACTCTTTGGTATTTTTTAAAAATTTTTCATTCTTTGGGCCCCCTTTTTTTTTCTGGTTGATTTTAAAAAAGGCAAAGAATGTTGTTTCGAGTCACCGACTCGAAAGATGTCAACAAATCTCTCATCACGCAGTCTATAATTCCCTGAATTTATGCCAAATGCTTTCAAAATACCTAACAAATCAATAAAAGCTTTTTTTAAAAATAATGACTGCAATATGGGTACCCAAAGAAAATGTTTTTAGCTCGATAAAAGTTTTTTCGAAACGATTTGCCACAAAACAAACAGGCGTTAAATGATGCATTTGTATTTGTGTCTTACCGTGGAGGCAATTTTATAATAATTGCTTATCACACTGCTTCATGCACACATGTTAAACAATATTTGAAAGTTTCACAGAAAAACCTACACTTTTTCTGTTTATTGTTTTCCGCAGTCGTTTCCTCGCTGATAGTCACGCCATTTCTCAGCTCCAATCAAGCATGAACCATATATGGATTTCTCCCTGCTGGAGCAACAGTGAAAAAATGCCGCTATTGTAGCACTTAGCAGAGCTTTGACGTGATTGGTGTTATTGCTACAGCAGTTTAGAATTTTATTAAACATAACATTGATAAGTTTTCCCTTCTCACCGAGGTTTTTCTGGCTTTTTTTTTAAATTTTCTTTGCCGACTATTCAATATTTCTTAGAAGTATCTTATGCACTCATATTTGATGACATTGTTGACACCATACACATCTTTAACAGAAAGGTATCCTTGGAATCACCATCACAATAGAAATACATATTTTTAAGATTTCGTAGAGCAAAAACATACAAAGATAGTCTACACACCAATAGATTCCATATTTGAAGTAAATCCCAGACGATTGCAGGAACACGCTTGTATGACTGGACTTACAGAATTCTAAAAAACTTTGATAACATTTCCAAATCTAGAATTTCCCAGAGTTAATGTATAAAGTTTCTATAGAAACCACATTTAACGATGAATGTCCATGTGTCTCTCCCGTCAACGGATATTCCACATTCTTCAGCTGACATTTTGTAATGCTCTTTGCTTCCAAAGCAATGTCATTCATGGCACCTTTAGCCGTTAGTGTAGCAGCAGCCAAGACTTTCTTTCACAAAGTCCTTTTGTCATACAAGGCCAGTTCAGCTTAGCACATAGCTTTTTCACCGAAGAATGTCATCTTTCAATCACTCACCTTCCACAAATAAGTTGCAAATTAATAACACTTTGCCTTTTTTAGCTTTTCAGTAGCTGAAAAAAGGACAATAAAAGTACACTTGGAGCATTTTGAAGTCACATTAGAAGTCAGTCCAAACATATAATCTTCATGCAGGTACAGATTGTTTTCAAAACAATTTGAGAAACACAAACTTGAAAACACACTTCCCAATTTAAATAAAATATTCTATTACCTCTTAATGTTCCACTAAAACATTCTTTGTTCTGTGAAAATGCCTTTACTTATTCCAGTTTTTGTTCATTACAAGTTTGAGCTTTATCCAAGTCAAGAACACTACAAGTCAACAGTTCCACTGTTTTTGTGAATCAGTCACCAGCATAGTTGTGTTTTGAAGAGGTTAATTTAATCCATTTGTTACCCGTTATAAGTAGATAACAACAAAAGCCAAATTTTCAGAAACAATTAACGATTAAAAATTGTACAATTAAAACGAAAATGTTCAGTTTTTTGAAGAAATTTGGGAGCAACATTCGCAAGATTCAAATCAAAACAAAAACATGTGAGGTCAGAAGAAACAGATGTTGCCAATCGCAAAAGTCCAATTAAAAGATTGAAATTGATGCCTATCAATAAAATAGTTTTGAAAAATTGTCAGAAATTGTTTTTAAAATTATAATTGGTTAAAATTGCAAAAATTATGGGTAAAAAGCATGCTAAGCAGTCAACTTCCGGTTTCGATTTCACCTCTTCCGGTTTTGATTTCACCGCTGTGATAATATTTTAAACAACTGTAACTTTTTTTCTAATTATCGCACAGACAAAACAAAGACAGATTTAGAAAGATAATCGTTTGAATTTTAAAAATATCAAATAAAAAGAAAATGTGACTTTTGACCGAAAATGACGTTTTCAACGTAGTCGGATACCTTAAATCCATTCTCAATGAGCTGGGGAAGAACGGTTTCGGGGATAATGTCCAAACCAAACACAGTCTTTTGAACCTTCAACAAGATGTAACGAGTTCCATCCGGGATCGGATCCAACACCATTCAATGATAGAGCATCTGGTCAAACGGCTGAAAGCTCCTCCTAAACACATTGGGATTGGCTCGACACCTGAGACTGGAGGAGGGAAATTCATAGATGAGCATGGGCACGTGGGTCGTTTGAATGTGGTGAATCTCTCCAGTTTTTACCGTCCGGAAGCCAAAAGTAAAATATTTTTTCACAAAAAACATGTTATTATAAATGTACACCATCCTCTTGTCGGTGTTTTTCAGGGGTCTGTTTGGATTTGGAGATTTTCTCCCACAAGACATCGTCGGGCATGAATTTGTTCACGTGTTTCGCCTCCATGATGGTCCGCTTGAAATTATCCACCAGCGTCTTTTTTCGGGGCCAATTGTCTTTACAAAACAAGACAAACACACGCTTCTTGTTGGGTTCCTGGTAAATGATGCAAGCACTGACTTGGCCCTGCCGAGCTGCATATTCCAATGCGTCTGGTTTCTCGGGCAGCGTCATGGGCACCACGGTCGTTGAAATGTCTCGGGGAAGGCATCGATTTGATTCATCGCGCAGGCTGGTCGAGAGGCAACTGATGGGAAGCGTCTAGATGAGTCGGCCTTTTATACTTTCAAACAGGATGTGGGTGGAGCCAAGTATAGCCAATCTTGCTCGAGAAGGATGATTCAACTTTGCTCGAGCCCATCACGAATGAAAAATGGGATTGATGGGTTGGTGGAGAATGGCACACATGCCTTGTACGGCAATCCAACGATGACAATGGGTCTGATTACAAAACGAACATTGCCCCAATTCTCGTCCGTTTGAATTTAAAAGCATCACGGGAGTCCGCTTGAATGGACTCGAGGAGCTCCAATTGGCTTGAATCTCCTTAAATTTTTGCTTGGAATGTTGGTCGGTGACATAAATGGTACCGACATTGAGGTAATGCAAAAATTTAAACAGTTCGTTTGGACATTTCCGATCCATGGCATACGAGACGACTCCGTTGGTCAGCGTGAAACTATGGTCCCTGATACACAACACGGCCAAACCTTGGCTGTGGAAAAAGACTTGGGCATTTTCCTGGGAAGTGGGCATCAATTGCTGTGCATAAGGGGGTCTCCGAAACACTCTGGGCTTGAAATGAGGCCTTTGATACGGGGGTCTGAAATCGGGTCTGCGATGCAACCTGGGATCTCATGGCCATCTTTCCTCATTCCGTCTTTCCCTGGATCGTGGATGCGGAGAATGTTCTGGATGAATGACGGAAGCAACCTTCTTGACAGCTGCCTTCTTTACACGTGATTCAGGTAAAGTAGAAAGTTTAGGTGATTTAGAAACAATCAGTGGCTTAGAAACAACTGGTGGCTTAGAATTCACGGGAAGCAAATCTTTCAAAGTGGGAACCGTAGATTGTTCCGTGGGTGGCAAATCTTTCAGAGGTGACTCGGGAATTGTAGATTGTTCCATGGGTGGTAACGACTCATAAATCACATCTTGAGATGGCTCATGGGATGGAGAAGCCACTGGAGTCGGTGGCAAAGGTGAAACAGGTGCTGGCACCACACTAAACGTGTCAATAAAATCATCATAGTCTGGGGAATTCATTTTTGCAGGAATCAGTATCCTGAGATGAGTGGAAGCTTTAAACTCTACTGTCAAAAAATATTTCAATGTAAAAAAATTTTTTTTTTAATAAGGTTATTAGTATCTTTTATGTATGTTTCATTTTTAAAAGCCGACAAATTTTTTCAATCTGAAAAATTTGCGAGTGAACGAGAAAGTTGAGAGACTGCTGAAGGAGGTCGAAGTAGCCTTTTTACTCGACTGTTCCAACGCCATGGATTGGCAGATATTCTGTCCATTCTTTTTAACTGTAATACCCTTTTCAATATTTTATTTTCGCCCAATGCACATTGTAATTTAGAGTTTAATCTAGTTATTTCAAAACTCAACTCATGTTCTTTGATTTTGAACTCATTTTCTTTAGTTTTCCACTCATTTTCTTTAGTTTTCCAATCATTTTCTTAATTTCCCATTCTTGCTTTTTGGTTTTCCACTCTTGTTCTTTAGTTTTCATCACGTCAATTTGCTCCTTCATCAGGATTCTTTCCCTTTGAATCAGGTCGTTTTTTGCCTTCATCTCGTTGAGTTTGGACCTCAATATCACCTTTTGGTCCATGGTCCACTCTTGTTTTACTTTTTTAATTTCATTCATAATATTTTGTTGTTTGCGAGACAACACATACATTTCGTCTCTAATCCGTTGAAACAAACACTCGTTC
Organism: Trichonephila inaurata madagascariensis; assembly: GCA_019973955.1. NCBI lineage: Eukaryota > Metazoa > Arthropoda > Arachnida > Araneae > Nephilidae > Trichonephila > Trichonephila inaurata. Next base: position 11,210 of record BMAV01001287.1, on the reverse strand, counting down.
CCATTGTTTCCCTCTTATAAATGCAATTTTTTGTTACCGTATAGATTCAAATACAGAGGGGTCAATTCCTCCGTTTCCTCGTAACGTGAATGAAGGGGAATCACACAGTGTAAAAACTTCCAGCCCGTCACATGGATGGGTACACTCCATTTGAAATGACCCCACGTATCTGCTCTACGTCTCGTCGTCTTTTCCCACTTGGCCACATTTTTTTTTTTTTTGCCCACCTGCTTCGAAAGCAGTTTTTCTATCCCTCCTAGAAACAGAGTACAGAGAAAGGCAATACTGTGCGGATGTAAGGGTCGATTGATGTGAAAATGGGTCAAATCTACCGGATCCATCAAATTGTCTGGAATCTTGCCCTTATCACAGGAGGATTTTGGTTGACTCACGTACATGATGGTTCGTACGAGATGAAATGCACTTTTAATCTTGACACATTTCTTGGTCCGACCGCTGTTTGGAAATTCATAACGAATTTTTCCTTTCCACACGTCTTCAAAAGAACTCTCTTGTTCGCACGCCACAATCATGTGTCGATGTTGTATTTTACCCTTCTCTTTCACCAATCCATCACACAGACACCAAAAGGGCAACAGGACACATTGATCCCGAATCTATTCCATCTCCTTACGAATTGTATCAAACATGTCATGTTTTACCATAATGTGAAACCACACTAAGTCCTCTCTCAGATAGCGCTGGACGATTCCCCACACGTCTTTTCCCCAACCCCCTTGAAATTCGATCCCTTCCTCCCACATTTCGGGTTTTTCAAACAGTGAATCGTAAAAACCCACATATTCGCTCAATCTGTCTTTGCGACGACCCTGCATTTCACGAGGCACGGATTGAAAGTCTCTACATCCACACACTTCCTCCTCCACTTCCTCTATCTCACTTTCCGCCTTGGCATCCTCTACAAAACGTTGCAAGCACGCCGTGACATAGTTTACGTTTTCGGGACGATTCTTTTGCCCGTGAGGCCATTGTTTCCTTTCGAAGCAAAATATGCATTGTTTGCGACAGTCTAGATTATGTTTTGGGGACGCATGTTTACCATAAAAGTGACGCACGGTCATTGGCTCCCGAAATTCGGGACAACACACGAGAGTGCTGGACCATCTACCGAGATGTCTGTAGAAAGAAGCAGACGACTTGAACATGTCGCTGGTCGCTGTCCAAAAGTTATTGTGTAACAAGTGAGCATTGACCTTATTTATTAAATTACCTGGTTAAAAATCCATATTCGGTTTGTTTTATGCTTGGCTCATTTCATGTTTGGTCTGTGCTTATTTCATGCTTGACCTGTTTCTATTGCATGCTTGGCCTGTTTCCATTGCATGCTTGGCTTGTTTCGGTCTCCCTGTTTCCCCATTTGATATTTGGAGTTTTCTCGCTTGGATTTCCCCATTTCACGCCTGGCTCATTTCTCCTCCCAGTTTCTTCTGTCCCCATTTGATATTTGGATTTCCCCATTTCACGCTTGGCTCATTTCTCCTCCCCGTTTCCCCATTTCATATTTAGAGTTTCCTCGTTTGGATTTTGCCATTTCCCTCTTCGCCTGTGTTCCTTTGAGTTGCCCCCTTTGAGTTTCCCCATTTCATGCTTGGCCTGCGTCCATATCTCCTTTCCCCATTTATGTTTCATCCTTTGAACCGTGCACGTCTCCATTTAAACGATGCACGCCTCCGCTAAAACCTTTGAACGACACCTTTGGGAGAAGACTGGGCTCGATTGAAACGCCAGGATGTCCAGTGCTGAATGGTCTTGCTGTCTCTGATGACCGTCTGAATGGAAAGGCTTTCATTCCACAGTACACCATTGTCGACATTTATTCAAAATCTACCGTATCCCATTGCATCCTTTTCATGATTTTTTTAAATCTATTCCATCCTTACACAACGGTTCTATTTTGTTTTAAATATCTAGTATTTACCTAAAAAAGACACAAAACTTGGCACTTTACAGGCTTATTTACCTGCTCAAAACCCTCTCATTATTGCTGTTAGTAATTTAAGAAGGAACCTTTGAGATTCTGAGGAATGACGTCACGAGTTTATGTAATAATAAGGTGAGTGTCATGATGAAAAAATAGAGAATAAAACATTAAAAATAATTTAATGAAATACAGGTGACATGAGTAAAATAGAAATGAATTTAAACAGTGGCGTAAAAATATTTTCCAATGAAAATATTTTCCACGTCCATAAAATTCTCTGCCAACGTTGGTGAGAGGAGGGACCCAAAAAATGGGAGAACGATTACTGGTCCCGAGCTATGCTCCTTTCCAGTAACCATTCTCCCATTTTTCTGGGGCTCAACATAGTGTTTATGGGTCTCTCAAGGATGCTCTGCAGATGGGACAGGTGTTGTAAATGTCCAGGTGTTGCGAAAGGCACCTCGTATGAAACACATGGCCACAATGCGTTCTTTGTGGCCAATGTATGGGAGTGAGGCAGATGGGGCATGAATCGGGCACTTGAAACACGCTATCGGCCCATTTCTGTCCGTAGCCCCCATCCAACACTATTTGAGCCAATTTCATCCAGGGGCTAGAGTCTGGGGACCATGCTCTGTCCAAGCCCTGTGCACCAAATTGTACAGTTTGGGCTTGCCAATCACAATACACACGGCTTCGATAAAGGCGCCCTTTCCTTTGGTGGCCTCCTGTTCCAGGTATTAGTGGAACACGTCCGCAGGTTCAAAGTATGCAAAACTCTCGAACGTAGGAATGTCCAGGGGGTCAAGATTTGGTAACAGCTGTTGCAACTGCTCAACAAGATCCACTGTATAGATGGGTTCGAGAGCAATGACTTCAGCCGGTTTCAAGGCGTTTAAGCTGGATCGAAACTGCACCATAAAGTTAATGTAATCTCCAAGGTCTGCCCCTTGGTAGAGTGCAAGATTTAGTGCGAAGGCTTTTTCGTCCTCCCTGTCTCATGAGTTAAATGATGCGACTGACTTTTGAGCCCTGCTGTTATAGCAGAGAGAACACGGAAGTGGCTCCTTATTCGTCGATTCGACTGATAAGAATTAAGAAATGTACTGTGCGAGGCTTGGATCAACCTTGACCCGAGGAGCTGTGTATTACAGGGAATGATAAGAAGACTGTGCGTTTCAACCTTGACCACATACATAGTATTTTGAGAGAGGAGATTTGCACAAGTGTTGCGTGCAATAGTTTACAAACTTGGCATACAGAGGAGCCCAAAAAAATGGGAGAATGATTACTGGTCATCAGTAATCATTCTCCCATTTTTCTGGGGCTCATGACGGTGTCTAAAGATTGGGTGCCCTCAATAGGTTGGGTGTTCTGCAGAGGGGTTAGGTTTTTCTCACGTTGAGGTGTCGTAGGAGGCAACGTATGTGAAACGCATGACCACAATGCGTCTTTTCTGGCCAGTGCATTGTGCTGAGACAAATCGGACATGAGTCTGGCACTTGAAATACGCTATCGGACTATTTCTGCCCAAAACACCCGTCCAACATCGCTTGAGCCAATTGAAGCCAGGTGGTCAAGGTTTGAGAGTCATGTTGTCTCCAAGCTTTATACACCAAACCATATAATTTAGGTTTGACATATTCAGTCCACAGGGCTTGGATGAAGGCGCCTTTCCCTTTGGCGGCTGCTTGCTCCATGTAATCACTATGAAGGCCGGCAGGTTCGAAATAGGAAAAACACTCGAACCAAGGCACGTCATTTGGCTCGTGGTCAGGTAGAACTTGCATCAGCAGATCAATAATGTCCATGGCATAGACTGTTTCGAGTTGAATCACCTCGGAAGGTTTCAAACTATTTAAAATTGTCCGAAAATTCATCATAAAGGTGATGTAATCTCTAAGGTCTGCCTCTTGGTACAAGGCAAGTTTCAGTGTGAAAGCTAGTTCGTCTTCCATGTCTCGTGAATAAAATGATGTGACTGGCTTTTGAGCCCCTGCTTTTATAGTAGACAGAAGGAGGAAGTGGATTTCGTTGATCAATTCGACTGATAAGGGATCCCAAGAATAAAATGTGGGAAATTGTTGAATCTACTGACTGATAAGGGCTCCAAAGGATGGAATGGGGAAACAATTAAAATGGTGTGTAAAATGGATTTAAAGAAACAGACACATGTTTGAAAATAAACAATCATTTATTTACACCAATTTTATTTACATTAGTGGGTTGAATGATAAATCCATTATTACCCAATCTCATGAGAGGATGATTGCTGGGCACCAACAAAATAATGTTTTTTGAAACAGTCTGTTGAATAGGATTCTCAAGGGGTTCCTGTTTGATGGTTGGACAGAGTCTTTTATTGGCCTGCTGTTGTTGTTCCAAAAGCCTCTTTACAATATCCAGGCGTTTGACATGAATATAGGGGGAAATTGTCTGGGTACCCTTGTCACAACGAGGGATCAGAGGTGGAATGCGTGGAGTCCCCTCGATTTCATTCACAAAAACAGAGAGATCCACCCTCTCCAAAGGTGGTCTCTCAGCAGGTGGAGTAGGCCTTCTTTAGGTTCAGAAGGTGGAGTAGGAATTCTCTCAGGTTCAACAGGTGGAGTAGGAATTCTTTCAGGTTCAGCAGGTGGAGTAGGAATTCTCTCAGGGTCAGCAAGTCTTTGAGCCGGTGGAGTTGTGACGGGCTCACGCGTCTTTTCTGTAACATAAAATCTGGGTTCTTTGACGTCCAAGATTAATGGAAATTCTTTTCCAACCCAAATCCAAGAAGTGAAATGCAATTGTGAAATGCAAATAAGATAGATTTAAAAGAACAGAAGTTTCAGTAAGCAGAATGGCAATTTAGGGAAAGTTATGTTTAGAAGAGATACGAGTGTGAATTGACGGTCTATCAAAAAGTTACCGGGATATTCAGCCATTGATACAAGGTGCATACCATTGCACGCACGCCCAGACATCTCGTACCGTGATAGAATCTTATTTTGGATTAAGGTAGGACTGGTTATTTGATATTAAGACTCTTAATATTACTAAAATTGAAAGTCGGCGGATAATATAATTATTAAATAATTCATTTTAAATTTTTTTTCATTATTCATCTTAAATTTAATTTTTAATATTCTTTCTTAATTTAAACTCTTGACAGCTTCAATTATGGTAGATTCTCACTTTTACAACAAATATGGGTATGCCCCATTAATCTCGTCGGATTTACAAAAAAATTTGCTTCTTTCTACAATCTTCTTCTGTTTAACATTCGTTATGTCCATTATGTTGGATTTACAATTTCAAAAAAACTGCTTCCTATCCAGATTTCAGGGTCAGTCACCCTGAAATAAAAAGTCTTTAAGTTACTCGGCAAAATCTATATTCACATAATACCAGTATGTTTCGCAATTTTTATGCATTATATATCATTTTTAAATTACAACAAACTTTTATGTACACCCCGCATCAGGTTCGCTAAACTCCCAATGAGTCGCGCAGTGCTGTTAATGTTATTGTTAGTGACCTGACTACGCCGCGTTTCCCTGAACCAGAGATACACATTAATACGGAACAATATAACAATATATACATACATATTATACAATTACAAACATTTTTCAATAAATCATTAAAACAAATAATCAAAGGAATTGTCGCATCTCAACGAAGTCATACATCGAAGTAAACAAATGCATAATTACAATTGTTTTCTCCATCAATTGAGAAAAAAAATTTTACAAGTCAAAGGTTCAAAAAAAAAATATACACTCATTGTAGTGTCAACTTTTGCTTGGATTATAACATTTAAACACCGCCCGAGACTTCCTTCTTTGCAATAATTCTTCCGACCACTTGTTGGAAAGAACATAAAAATGAAACAATACAATCTGATTTTTATGGCTTTTCTCCCGCTAGTACTTCCATCGACAAGGGGCTATCACTGTTCGCTCCTCTTCTCATTACTCGGGTGCTCTTTGATCCCGTATTTTGCCTGATGTAGGGTCTGTAGTTTTCTCTTTGGTTTTTCCTGGCTTGGCTTGACTTTACTCCATTGGTCGGTCGGGACTCCTGCTTGATTTTCTTGCGTGGCCGCAGATTGTAGCTTTTTCTATCTTGAACCCCAGCTGCTTCCATCCGGTTCTTCTTCCTACTTATATAAATATTATCTGATGACAATGGTCTTTTATTTATGTTATTGGGTCTACATTTCTGCCACTTTCTTTGTGGTCCACTTGACCAAGATCCATACGACCGTTTATCTCCTCTATCTGGACGCTTTCTTTTAATACTTGTCTTATTACTGGAAAAAGAGCTATGTAGTGATCTGATAAGTGATCCGCGCTTATCAGCCCTATCCGTGTATTTCTCACATTGATTTGACTTGAGATTTATCCCTTTTTCTCTAACTCACGCTTTACCTCAGACCCTTTCTTCTTCCCATATTGCGACTCATTTGACCTTCGATGTACGTTTTTCAAACTACTCGTTTCCTGACGTGAACTAATACTATCCGAGCGACCTGTTCCTAACTCAATCTCGTCACATTTCCTATGACGATATATTCTTACTCTATCAACATTGACGGTTAACCTTTTTCCTGACCTCCATATTACAATATTATTATTATTTCTTACTTCTAACACTCTATACGGACCTTCAAATTTTTGTTTGAATTTCGCGCATATCTTATTCGCTGCTGAACTTAAAGGGTGTGTCTCTAATAAGACCCAGTCATCTACCTTAATTTGTACATCCCTTCTTTGTCTATTATAATATCTTTCCCATCTTCCATGCTTACTTTTCGTTTTTAGTCTAGCTTTTTCAAACAATTTCTCAATATTTCTTACTGCAAATTCAGTCCCGTCCGAAACCATTACTAATTTTTGAAATGGGGTAATCAACTTTCGACCCAAAAATAATTCCGCTGGGGTTTTTCCCGTCGTTTCATTCACTGCTTTACGAATAGCGTAAGCAAACTCACGTAAGAATTGGTCCCAAGTATCGTGTTGATCATTTACATAATTTGCAATCATTTACACTAAATCGCGATTTACTCGTTCTGTTCTATTTGCTTGAGGCCTATATGCAACAGTCTTCACATACCTTATGCCTAATCTTTCACTTAAATGTTCAAAAATTTCGGATATAAATTGGGTACCGTTATTACTTATTAATTTTATTGGAACTCCAAAACGCGATATAAAATTATCAAAAAAAGTATCCGCTATTATACGAGCCGAGGCCTTTTTAAGTGGTATAATTTCCGCCCATTTGCTGAAATGATCGGTAATTACTAAAACATATCGATTACATCTCACTCTCGATGTAGGATACGGGCCTAACAAATCTAACGTAACTATCTCATTTCGATAATTTGATACAATCGGATTTAATCGACCAGCTGGTAACGCTTTTTATAATTATTAACTTGGCACATATGGCATGTAGAGACATATTGATCAATAAATTTTCTCATATACGGGAAATAACAAACGTCCCAAATTTTATAAGTTTTAAATCTGCCTAGATGCCCTGCGATTGGTTTGTCGTGAAATTCACGCAAAATGTCGTTTCTTAAAGACTTTGGAATGTATACACGCATTTCACCTAACGACGTTGCGTGTTTCGCATAAAACAACAAGCCTTCAATTAGACGGAAGTCGCGGGACCAATTCTCACATATCGTCGCATTAACAGAGTTATCTTCCGGGTTTTCTAAATATCTATAGATATGACCTAATTCTGGGTCATTCTTTTGCTTTGTTATTAACTGTTCTCACGACGTAAGTACTAGATCTCTGATTATTGCACAATTAACTTTTTCTCCCATTATACTTTCAACCGGATTTCGAGATAAAATGTCCGCCACCACATTTTGAGTTCCAGGTCTATGTTCCCATTCTATATTAAGTTCCGCTAATTTGAGTGCTCATCTGATCATCCTACTCGATAAATTTTTTCCATGCGTTAAACGTGTTAAAGAAGCGTGATCTGTAATAACTTTAATTGGCATCGATCCTAAATATGTTCGGAATTTCTTCAACGCCCATACTACTGCTAGACATTCTCTTTTGGTCACCGTATAATTCCTCTCCGCGTTGTTCAGAGTACGTGAAGCAAATATAACTGGTCTTTGTTCCTGATTGAGAACTGCTCCTAAACCTATTGAACTGGCATCTGTAAATAATCCGAAGGGCTTTTTAAACTCCGGCAATTTTAAAACTACCGCCTTTGTTATGGCCGCCTTGACCGCGTGGAATGCCTTCTGCGCATCAGTGGACCAGACGAATTTTTTAAATTTTCGTTTAAGATTATAAAGGGGCTCAAAAAGTTCAGCATAATTTTTAATAAATTTCGCGTACCACTGGGACATACCCAAAAACTTGGACACCTCCTTTGAGTTCCGTGGTGGTTTCATCTCGAGTATGTGGCTCGAACCTTTGTCTCATCCGTTTTGATTCCTTCCTTACTAATAATCAATCCTAAATACTTCAATTCATCGCACCCAAATTTACATTTATCCTTATTTAATGTCAATACTGCATCTTGCAATAACGGAAAAACCTCCCTTATATGCTCAACATGGTGAGTGATCGATTTTAGATGTAATAATTTCGTCGTCCATATAAACACTCACAAACTTCCATATCACCGGCTTCAGGATTAGGTCAATTGCCTTTTGAAAATTGGGAGCCGCCCCTGATAAGCCGAGTGGCATACGCCGAAATGCGTAAGTGCCACTTTTTACTACGAATGCGGTCTAAACAATATCACTGGGGTTTACTGCCATTTGAAACTACCCACTTCTTAGATCAAGAGATGACATTATTGTCGTATAGGGGATATTCGTTATTAAATCATCTATTAACGGTAAGGGGTATCGTGGGTACTTAGTGATCGAATTTAGTTTCCTATAGTTTACCGCAAATCTATATGCTTCCGGATTATCCGGTGGTAACCCATCATTTTTCTAACATAACACAACCGGTGACGCGTACGGGAATTGAATTGGAACAATGGTTTCTTCTCTTAACATTTTTTCAATATGATAATTTATTATCTCTTCTTTTTGCCGATCATATTTGTAAGGCCTGGAAACTACCGGTGGATTATCTCCCGTATCAATTTCATGGTATAAAACATGAGTAAGACCTGGTTTGTCTGAGAACAATCCCTTAAAACTACTAAACAAATTTTGCAATTCCTGTTTTTGCTTATCCTCCAACTTTGTCTTAGACAGATCTATTTCAACATTTTCATCTTCAACTGTTTCAACCACCCTCTCTATCTGAGAATCGGGAATCTTCAACGATTTTCGATCAAAGTCTAAAACAATCTTTGATCCACTTATGAAATCAATTCCAAGAATACTTGGGTATTCCAAATCCGTCAACACATGAAACAACCAAGGTTTTTTCAAATTACCTGATTCGAATATTCAATTCTACAATTCCTATATTTTGACATTTCGCTCCCTGTGCTGTGATCACCTGAGCTCGCGATTTTTTTACTTGTTTATAAATTTTTTTTATATATATATATTTCTTCCGATATAAATGATTTCTCTGCTCCGGTGTTCCATAGCGCTTTCAAAAATGTGTTATTTAATAAAATAGGAACATACGGAAGATCCACCGGTGATATACATATCGGAGAAAGTTTAATTGGTATATCCACCGCCGATTTCTTTTGATTATTTTGAACTTCATTAACTTTCAAAACATTCAATCGTCCCCTTTGTATCCTATCGCTTCGACTGAAATTCTCGCTCGAACCCCTATTTCTGCGGTCCCCTCTATTAAAATTATCATTTCGATCTTTTTTTCGAAATTGGTATCCCCTTTCGTTCAATCTCCGATCCTCATTCTGAAATCTATTCCTACTCTCGAACCACTTATTACTTTGACGGCCATTCTCATAAGTACCTATAGAATCATTTCTGCCATTATTTGGTCTACGCCCAACTTCAGAATTTCTCCAGTTTCTGCGATTATCATCAAAATTAGACATCCTATGCGCGTTTTGACTCCCTTTCTCCACATTATCACTATTCTGCGAACCCCTTTTTAATTTGTAAGAATACCTCTCTTCAAATTTAGCTAAGATTTCTAAAAGTTGTACCGTGTTCTGCGGATTTTGGACCTCCACATAGTCCTGGACTTGTGGTTCGAGTCTAATAAAAATGTTATCAACAAAATCCGCCTGCGATATTCTTAGTTCTAAACTCTTATGTATTTTGAGCAAATCGTAAACAAAATCTGTTGGTTTCTGATTTCTTCCCTGCTGGGACGCGAAAAACATCGCTTCTAACTCTTTCTTATTTCTTACGGGGGGGAAAGCTTTCGCTAATTCTTCTTTTAGCTGCGCGAAATCCGTGGCGGTATCCTGCACTAACACTGATCCAAATATTTGATACAAATCTTGAGCCCTTCCCCGGAGATGACCTTTCAAATAAGCACATGATAAATCACTAGGTATTTCTAGTAATTTTATTTGATTTTCTATGGCCTCGCGAAAATCAGTCACATTCTCGGACCCGGAAAAGCACATCTCTGGTAAAATACCAAACCAGCTTGCATTACCTAACCCAGAGTCATATAAATTATAACGGTTCGGGCGCCAATGTGATATGGTCAATCTTTGTCGATCATATCGTGTTGTTTCAGCGTAAGTTAGAGGTTTGGGACTCTCGAAATGAAGAGACATTTTAGAATTCTTAATATGACTTCTATTAAGAGTTTAACTTAAATTACTTATATATTGAACAAACTTATATTAAGTGAGAATAAACCAAAACACGTAGCCGTATTTAACACAGATCGCGCAATTGGATCACTTATCTAAATAATTATATTATCCGCCTACTCTATTTCCTAATAATATTTCGAATTCGGAAAATAATCTTCCTACCTTGAATTCCAAGCAACAGTCCGATCAACTTCAGATATTCAGCTATGCTCGAGTGCAATAGTTTGCACCTTGTATTAATGGTGAGATTTCCATGATTCTTGGGTAGGCCGTCAAATTACACTTCTACCTTTTACAAACTGAACTTTCTCTAAATTGCCATCGCACTTACTAAAACTTCTGTAATTTTAAAGGTTATCTTATTTGCATCTATCCTTCGTTTCACTTCTTGGATTTGGGTTGGAAAAATTTGCCATTAATCTTGGCGTCAAAGAACACAGAGGTTATGTTAGAGAAAGGACGCGTGAGCCGTCACAACATTCCTACGTTCGAGAGTTTTGCATACTTTGAACCTGCGGACGTG